>JACXIX010000005.1:499708-624613 GCA_014737535.1 Bombus cullumanus | reverse complement strand
AAGTCAGCTAGGAGTCCGGGATCGGTCTCACTAACTCTAGGTCGCCTAGTCGTAAAGTCGAGTCGCAAAAGTCAATATTGAAAAGTCACCCCTAGAGCTAGGAGGGAATTGTGAACTGTGTTAGAAAAGAAATAAAGTTTCTTCTTATTTTTCATCACAAATTCGTTATTTTTATTTTTATCTGTCATTTTACGTGACAGCCTCGCACCCGCGAGTCTTGGAGCCTGGGTACCGCAGGCGCGTCCAATCCTCCTGAACAACTCCATCGTCCCGGCGGTAAGAGAGGCTGCTGCCTCCTTAAGGATCTTGATGTAGGTTCCCTTAAGGTTGGACGATGTAATCGCCACCCTGATTATCTCCTTGATCCTCCTGATCATCTCAGCACCGATATCAGCAGTCGTGGCAGTCCTCAGCTCACGCACGAGATCCTCGAGCATGTCCAGGGTAGTGGAAATCACCTTCCGTTTCTTGCCCCTGGACCGCCCAGATGCTATAGAGTGGTTCGACTTCAACGAGGCTATCGATTCCTCGTTGTCGGACCTCGTGCGGGCCCTCCAGTATACTTCTAAAGAAGATGGTCCGGCATCCGGGACCATGGCGGGGTCTACAATAACCTCCTTTCCTTGCCAGGCGCAGAAACCGATCCGGGAGCCTGACGGTCCACCCCCGAATGGCCGTGGTCGTAAGATGACGACGCAGCGGGGCTCACTTGACTACCCACAGCTGGGGTCTCCCTTCCCTGCACCGTAAACTATATTCCTTTTACGTTTGCTATCCATATTATTTATTTATTTAAGTTTCGCCGAGGTCGTCACCATCAGTTCGAATCCTAATGCCACTCACTTTTTCGCACCCTACCCCGGTCAATGCCGGTGCAGGGAGACGGGGGGGAGCCCCACGAGAAGGTAACGACTGCACTTACGACTGTAACGACTGTTGTGTTACGAACGACCGACTTTCCGTCACGATGATGCTGCAAAGGAAAACTATGATGCGATGTGTCTAAGGATGCGAGATCATCGGATTCGTTGAGGAAAGCCTTGGTTCGGAAAGAGAGGGAAATGGACGTCGTTGTTAATTGGCTAATTTTGTGTTGGTAATTGGAAAAGGATGCTAACTGCCCTTGAGAAAAAGTTGCTAGCGGGAAACATGGTACGTGAGAAAAAGCAGATTTCTCGTATCTTCTCGTAGTAGGTGATAGACTTAGTGACTGTTAAGAGAAAGACTATTTGTCCCTTTTGGAGAATCTTGGCCAAACAAATCCTAAGATTTATAGCGGATCCTCAGGCTAGCTGGAAATATTCTATGAGGATGTATCGACATCTGGCAATCATCTTGCCCGAAGAGTAGGGTGTTTGTGTAGCGAGCCACGGGACAGAAACCGTTGGAAATTTTACTGTCGAGTGTCGCTACATGTAAATGCTTTGGGGGGGGGGGCGTGTCTAATCTTGCGTTATGTCACTAAAAATTCCGGTGGAAAGAGAAAAACGGAATTCAAAAGTTTGCAATTTAATACCTAACACTGACTGGTTTATAATGATCAACAAACGTTAAGATATAGAACTATATAGATATAGAAACGTTAGATATGGAGATAGGCATACTAATCAAGCAAAACACAATATTCCGATCCTATGCCATAAATATGCATCGTATAAACGGTGCTGACGGCAAAGAAATAATATCGTAATTTATCGCAAAGAAAAAAAATATATGGATCTTGTATTCTCCTTTATCTCAAGTGTAGATAGTGAAATAAGGAAGATAAATGAGATCAGAATATATATAAATTTAGAGCACGTCAGACAGCTACCAACATTAAAAAAAAAGGATTACAAATCGATACTGAAACAAAAAGTTCTTTTCAATTTTGGTTTAAAAATTTCACGTTATAAAACCAACAACTTTCATTTACCGTATCTCCGAGGATTGTACAAAAAAGCTGATCTTTAAAATTAAGAAAAAAAATTGTTCTGTTTTGGCCAGCATTTCCGTAAAATTTGCCGTCTATAGCCACCATAAGCTTAAAAAGTTCCTAGGTGAAAAGCGTTTTGCAAAAAGCCAATTGCAGCTTGACAGTCAAATTTTTCTTACTGATTAAAGTAAGAAAATTTCCATGAACAAATTTCCAACAATGTGAATGATTCAAATAATATTGTCAGAGAAAAAGTATGCAAATATAACATAATATTGTGCAAAAATTAAACGTTTATTTATTGCGGTTTCAATGGCAAAACATATAATATTCGCGTAATATCTATCGTGTTAAATGGACTGGCAGTGAACGACTACAGCAAGGGGGTTTTAAAACTTGTGAACTATGATAAATGTTTAAATTTAAGGGGTAATTATGTGGAGGAACAGATTAAGGTACGTATGTTCAAAAAGATATAAAATTGAATAATAAAACGTTTTCTTAATTTTTTAAAACTAAATAGTCTTTATTATGTGTATTATCCTTATGCCTAAGCTTAAATATTACTTCTCAATAAAATTAAAGTAAATAAAAATTGTTGGGAATGTTATTGTACCATAGATATATATATATATGTCGGATTCGCGTTATGATTAGGGTTGGGGTTAGGGCGTGAAACGAGTCTTCGCTGTGACTAGACGTGGACGTTAGGCAATAGAGAAGATATTGACTAGTGCAGATATGATTATCGTAGATTTCGACAAGTAACCGTGCGAATTAAATACTCGAGACGCTAATGATAATGATCCTAGGTTCAATAACGAATCCGCGGCCAAGGGGATGAAAGATGTACGTTCTCACAAAATCTAAGTCTGACTCTTTGTTAGCAAACGTGGAATAATCACTAATCGTAAAGACGTTACTCTGTAATCGATGAGATCGTAGGAAAGAATGAATTTTCCGTCCCGATGATGCCACAGAGGAAAACTGTATGGGGTGTGTCTAGGGACACCAGGTCCTCGGATTCGTCGAGGAAAACCTTCGTTCGGAAGGTGAGGGAAATTGACATTGCTGCTAATTGGTCAATCTCCATATCGGTGGTTAGAAAAGATGCTAGCCGCCCTCAAGGGGAAGTTGCTGGCGGGAAGCGCCGTTCGTGAGGAAGTAGTTTTCCCCTATCTTCCCGTAATTGGGACAAAGACTGTTTATTTGTTTGAAGGACTTTAGTTAACTAAAAATCTTAAGATTTATAGCGGGTCCTCAGGCTAGCTGAACACGTACTACGAAGACGCATCGACATTTAGCAATCGTCTTACTCAACGAATAGGGTCTGCACGTGGCGTGCTACGGGACGGAGACTGTTGGACTGTTTACTGTCAAGTGGTGCAACTATTTCCTTTTTTTAAGGAGAACTATGCTATTGTTCCATACTCTTGTTAAACAGACGTTCATCCCTCGACGGCGGCCACGTCTGGCGACAGATTGTCACCTCGAGCCCAAGCTCACTATCACAAATCTCGAACAACTACACTCGGATTGAATTACAACAATTGCTTAATTACGGCTAAGGTAGAATCTAGATTAAAGTGTTAAAGAATTTTCTAAAATTCCAAAGGGAAGGCTCCGGTGTTCTATCATCTCCGACATATATAAGTATCTTTATATTTTACAATAAAATATTAAAATAATGTAAATGTATAGAATCTCATATAACAAAGAAAAAACTAAAATAAATACTTTTTTGAAGTAATGCAACTAACTCTGCATATATATATATAAATATATATATATATATGTCGGATTAGGATTGGAAGTGTGGGCGTCTGAAGAACCTTCACTCGAATTTGCCATGGTATTCACAGTTGGTGTTTATTGGTACAATCAGGTTTGTTTACATTGCATTGTTTGTCAGATTACAAGTAATCGCGGCTTATTACAAGTCGGATGGTCAGGATGTAAATGACAGTGGCTTCAAGTTCGATAAGGAGTCCACGGCCACGGGACGACGAAGTTGTCACGTAAAATTATCACTTGAATTCTAAAGATAAGAGAGTTGAGTCGTAACACAACTACTATCTTTATTCTATTTATTAAACTTTATTATAAATTCAATAATCACAAATACAGTTCACTCCAACAACTTTACACAGAACTTAGTTACACTGATCGGTAGGTATAAATCAAGTGCGCGACTGATCTAAGGGAAGAGACCGATAAAAATATGTTGACTATTCTAAAGATAGAGAATAAGTGAGTCTTACTGACGATACTGTGTCTGAGAAAAGCTAGGGGTGGGTGTGTCTAAGGGCACGAGATGAGCTGATTTGCTAAGGGCAAATTTGGTAAGGAAAGTGAGGGCAATAAATATTGCTTTGATTGGTTCATAAGAAGGTTGGTGCACTAGGAAGGGTTTTAACCGCCCTCGAGAGAAAGTTGCTAGTGGGAGGCATCCTATGTGAGAAAAACTAATATTCCCGTGTCTTCCTGTAGTAACAATAAGCTTTAGTAAAGGGATATTTGTATGGTCTGAAGAACTTTAGCTAGAAATGCTTGATTTAGATTTATGGTAGGTCGCTGACTATTGAAGGTTTGCATCTTGCCCGCGGTGTGTGGCCTGGTCTATGTAGAGTGTCGCCTGGCGTAACAGTGGGTCCTTGAAGTAATTCTAATGTGGATTGACGTTACAAAGTCAACGTGATACACGATCCTGATTTCGCTCAACGTAAAATAATGCTCCTCCCAATAAGCTCTCTCAAATAATTCCCTCGATAACTCTCTTACGAATTAACTCAACAACTCAATCAGCAATTCGCTCAGCGACTAACTAACTCGTAATCCAAATAGAACTGCCCTTATATAGTCCTTTTCCCACTCCTCGGGTCAATCTTTGTTTTTAAGGAGAGCTGCACAATTATTTCCTACTTCCATTATTACACGTCCCTCCCGTGACCGTGGGTACGTTCGGTGACTCATTATGTCACCTCGAGCCCAAACCCATCGTCATAAACCTTAAGTGCCCGTATAACTATTTCTTCGTTTATTGTTTAAGTGTCGTTGTCGTAAAAATCTGAATTAGGGTATTGGGTTTTTTCTGAACATTCCAAAGAAAGGTCCCGATGTCCTTTCATCTCCGACATATATATTGTAGTATTGTAGACGAAAGGTCTAAGAGATATCGAGCGAACTATAAATAATGTCGCGAGAAAGCCGAAGTGCCGACAGGACCAACAATATATCGTTGGTCCTTCAATCGAATAGTTTCGCGGAAAAGGTCTGCGTGACCCTGGCCACGAGCGGTTGCGGAACACGTGCATGGTGGGGGTAAAACAGAAGACGTAGAGCTAAGACAAAAGACAAGGGGTTGCTAAGGGACAAAGACGAATTAACAGTCAGTGTGAGTTGAGACGCCAGAGATTATGAGTTGGGAAGTGAGGGAGCGCGAATCGCGTTGTCGAGAGAGTGTGGTCCGTCTGAGAGAGAGTGTTGGATCCGTGGTGGCGGCGGGAGTTGCAAATTAACTATCTAGTTGTCTTAATTATAATACGTTATTGCGATTGGTTCACATTAAACAACCATCGTTTCCTGTTTAAACAACGTCTGTTTAATCCATGTATTGTAAATAAACTAATTGTAGTAAAGATCCTACAATATATATATGTAGTAATCACTAGATCCCGACTGAGACCCCAAGAATATAGTGATCACAAATATTATTTAGTCTAGAGCAAGGACAGGAAATGATGGTCTATTTGAATTTAAGCTTAGTTTAATTCGTACAAACAATACTCGAAACAGAAACTGACTATAATATCGTCGTACGTCTTACTGCGCGTCTTATGGATACGTCTTACCCTGACACTCGTCTTCCAACCTCTCCGCTCGCTCTCTATTCAAAAACTCCTCTCTCGATGCACACTCTGCTCTCGCATCCCTTTTTGTCTTTCTTAGACCCCCCACGCACGTGTTACGCAACCGCTCGTGGCCAGGGTCACGCAGACCTTTTCCGCGAAACTATTCGATTGAAGGACCGACAACACATTGATAGGCCCAACGGCGCCTCGGCTCTCCCGACATTGTTCATAGTTTATCCCTTAGCTTTACAGCTTATGCTATCCCGAGAAACTCGAACTTAGACGTAAAACAGACCGAGCGTATACCCCCCTTATCACGATACTACATATATTTTTTTTATAATTTATTTATTTAAATTTTACAATTTGTTCAGTAGGACATTTGGTAAAATGACATAACTTATAAATTAAATATAGCATGTGAATGGTTACCCCCAGTGGGGCTCTATCATCGCGTTTACTAGGCTACGTCTTTAGTAAGATCCGTTGGGTGTTTCCTTTTCAATCTTCTCCGATACTACATATATGAAATAACCATCACATAATACATAAAATCCTTCTTATCGTACACAAGTTAATACATAACTATAATGCATGAATCATACATTTACATACATTTGCATGACATGAATGAGTCCAGCCTGCAACAAAACATAGAAAGCAAACGCGGCAACACAATTACAAATATTGCTCTTGTTCGTTTACCTTGCATATTGAAGACGATGATATGTTTTTGAAGTAGAAAACTTTTATGTCCATGTTATGTGTTATATATAAAACATTTTGGAATTTCATTAGCATTATAATGAGACACGGTTATTATGATCACAATGGTAAAATTTGAAACCAATCTAACAATACCTACATTTCTAAACAATTTTGCAATCGAATTATACGAGGAAGTGGTAACAACTTTCGATCTCGTTACAGGAGTACCACGTTTATCGGGCCGTACTATAGCCGTATATTATTATTTACATCATCATTTAAAATCACGTAACAAAGCAAATAACAAATAAGTAAAAATTGAAATAAAAATTGATTTCTATAATGCTCGATCCTGACCTGTCGATACATCAGATAGTTTTACATTGTAGTATCATTAGTTACCATTAATTACCAACTCACGAAGTAATGCTACTATGAATTGCTCTTTCTTGATTAATACTCTAAAAATTTCGTCATCGTAACGTCATGTTATTGTTGATAACGTTATTTTATTGTTACTGTTGCGATGTTCAGGAAAACTTTTACAATTAACACCTTAACACTCATGTCTCTGTGAGACACGTGAGCAGTCAACCACCCATTTGTTGTACTAATAAACAATCACGTTTTCGTATCTACAAAAATACTTACTCTCTTTCACTTCGCGTTTTGCGTCTTATTGTATTAAAAACGAATATACAGTTTTAAAATTACGAAAAATATATTGTTATATAGCCGAGAACCAATTATGCTAAAAGTAAAATTGTGCGTTTAAGTTAGGATGGGAAAAAATTGTATGCTAAGAAGACAAGCGTTTCATGTTCGAGACATCAATTTTTTTTGTAATCTGGATCATCGACGTGAGAATGTCCCATCTTCTTCAGGGTTTTTCATCGACACAGACAAAAGGTAATTCGAAACATAATACTTTAGTTTCTATTATTCATAAATAACCGTGTTTTTACAACAGAGATTCGTGTGGAATATCGTCACACTTTCGATAATTATCACGAATCTTTTGACATATACCAAAGCGCCAACAACTAGTATTTGGACAGGGACAACGATGCATCTACTCCATTGTTGAGGACCAAACACACACAGCTGACTATCGGCCATTATTCACCTACTCTCCGTTTACAACTAGCTGCCCAATATTAGTTTGCCAGGCAACATTCGTGATAGAATTGTGTACTAGCAAGGTCAGCTCGAGATTTACAACCTTGAGAAGGAAGCAATTTGCATGATTTGATCATGGAAGTCACAGATAACGGCAGAAGTTTAGCATTTCTGTAGAACAACGGCTACCAAGCAATCTGGTATATCAATAGAGACTCTGACTCGAGCTTTCTATACAATTATTAACCCATTTGCATCCAAGCGTGGGTTAATCCGCGCGCTGCGACTGTCTTCTATCACCAAGCGCGGATTATTACGCGCGCTGCGACTGCTTCTTTTTATTTCCATTTTAATCTAAATAATTTTTTTTTAAATAAATAATTTTTATTTTTTTTCTCTGTTATAAAGAATGTAAGATGCGATTTTTGCGAAGTAACATTGTCTACCAATCGTTTTGAACAGTAAATTTTCGATAAACTCCATGAAGAATTCTGATGTCATTTACTGCACCTACGATCGACCGCGCGCGGTGATAGGGACCAGTCCTCTGAAGTAGGACCATGATGCAAATGGGTTAAGTCACATATCCATACGCGAGTATGAATCAGACTTGGCAAATTGTATTTGGAATTAAAATAAGAAATTACTATCTGAAATGTTTCATCTTGTCCCGTATCATAGCATTTTTAATATTCTCATTTGAAAATATAATTAATACCGATTCGTTTGAAATAATGGCAATTTAAAATAAGGAATTATTTTGTTTTTTTTTTTATTTATTATATGTGGCATAAGAAATAATCGTCAAAATCATGCAAGATGAAGAAACTGTGATATTTCATGGTATAAACAGCAAAAATAGAAGAATGCGAATATACGTCAGACCTGAGCATCTCTGAAATGATATTACTTTAAATATACTTTCGAAGAACAAGTAATTTCATAATTATTTCAAATAGTTGAGTCAGCATCGTTGCTAATGATCTCGTAGTCGATGCGACGTAAAACGTAAAGAAAGAAGAAGAAGAATGATATAAAACAACACGTTTTAATTATTTGAAGTGATAGTTCAAATAATGTAACTTGAAATTAAGAATACCTTTTTCTTGGCAAACGGAAGACGCACTTTCCCACGTTTTTATTTGTTTTATACGTTTTATACGCTTGTATAAACTTTTACGGAAAATTAGTTATAATATCATACATGCATACAATTTTCAGATTATAATGTCGATTAATTTTGGGAGAAGAATAAGAGAAAGGTTAAGCGGGATAAAATGTGAGCCATTTGCGCTACCGGAGGACCAATATTTTCATGTTAATTTCATTAAATTTTTATTGACATTACTACACACGATTTTTTCAAGAAAAATTTACAAAAATTTCGTGCTGAATATTTTTTAGAACAATAATAAAAGATTTTCTTAAAAATATCTTCCTTTTATAGTTACTTTTTCTGTTCAAGATACTTTTTAAAATAGTAAAGTGCTTCAAATACTTTTCATACAATCTTGTTGTATAGTAACTACTGTGTAATTTCTTTAATTGTATTGGCACGAAGTCAACTCTCCAATCGTTTTAATGAAAAGCCGATCGATCGGCTTTCTTTTTCAATTAAAGTAAGTAGTTAGTACTTATCACTAACCTTTAAGCAGAATAAGGACGATTAAAGGTTATACGTGGATTACGGAAACTTTTAATTTACAGCTGACAGAATAAATGACGTAAATTTTAGTTGGATAATGAATAAATAAAGTGGTATTGCAAAGGCATTAAATGTATGAAAATTTATTATTTTAATTAACAACATTCAAAACGTTTTGCATGTGAAAGCTATTTTTATGTGAAGCTCGTATATATTTTATAAGTTTCATAATATCTTAAATTTGAATACTTGAAAATAGAATTTGTCATTTGAATTTAATTTAATTACTTATGTTGTATTATTTTCACAATAGTGCACATCTGCAATATCTTTTAAAAGATACTTCATGAATACGATATGTTTAATTAATCTTTAATTAATTATTAAATGTAAGTTATTACTTACTACAAGAAAAACATTAGTAAAATGTTCTGTGATCTACAACGCGAAATATTCACTGAACCAAAAACTCAAAAACACTAGATACCGCGGTATCAGCATCTGGACGCTTATAACCTCGTTTCAAAGCTGCGTTAAGTAGCATTCCGCAAGCTTAGCAAAACCTCGCTTCTATTGCTGGCCACGGTTTCGATATATATATTAAAGACTGACATAAAACCATCGCGTGACCACCGGGAAAAGTTCGTTCATTCACAAACCATCGAATATCGTGTAATTCATACTCGTCAAACATGGTAGAGTATACATATAACTTGCATATTGTTTGTCAAGTATCAAGTTTGTTAAGAATATACGTTTAACTTCGTAGGTACGGCTGAATTTTGCGCGGAGCTGTTTCTTTATATGGCAAAGTTTGACGCGAATTACGCGTAAACGATACAGCACTGCAATGTGTGACGGATAATGCTGTTCCCTGCGCAAGCACACTGGGATGAAGTTTTTGATAATTAAATTATAATTTTTCTTAAAGATATGACGAAAGATACTTTAACTTTGATAATTTATTTTAACAATTAATAATACAATTGAGTGTGATATATTTTAAAGCACGGTACGACACGTACACCCACGTCACAATTTTCACACTCATAGCGCGATAGTGGTTTTCAAATTACTCTTCGTTTTCTATTTTGACGCGACATTTTGAGGCTGAAGATTCTAAAAAATGATAAGAATACAGATCGGTATGTTAAAAAGAGCATGTAATAATGATATATTTATATTAACAAAAAGCAACAATTGATACCTGACACTGGCGTATCAAAAACAGAGACTATATATTTTGTCTGCATATTGTTAACACTGTTATAAAATGTTGTTACAGAAAAAGTCTGAAGCAACACAAATGAAAAAAGATTATTTAGTTCAAACGGTGAGCGAATGAGTCAGTAGAATCAGTCACTATACTGGCGCGTCGTACCTAAGAGGTTAAGAACTGAGATGGGAAATACTCAATCATTGTTTTCGTTACTCTTAAGATAAGAAATCTTCACATCTTCCGCTATTCCTACTAAGAATCCATAACATAACAGTACACTTGATAATAACACTGGTCTACAAAATTTTACTTCCTTTTATCACGTAAAATTTAATATGTGTTTCCAGTAGCATTTTATATGCTGAACTCATATATGGAATCTGTCTGTTCCCATCATGCCTGATTTCCTGGAATATGTTGCTCGAAAGACATCCCATTTGAGTATCCAGCTACAATCAACCAGCATATCAGCACTCCACTTGGTGTGCTATCGTTTCTCCATACATGAAATGTTCTGATGAAAACGCTCAACGTGTTTGTCAGCACCAAGATTTTCCGGGGAAAACCCAGACGAGAGTCCGGGAAATGGATTTTTAAGGACATGTGAACACGGAATGCCCTCTTGGGTTTTACACTCTCATATTACGCGCGCAAAGACATCTCTCGAACGGTCGCAAGATCAGCCCTGGGCAATTAAATAAAATTGTTATTTGCTTTATATATAGTACGATTCTTTGCTATTAGGATTTCATTCTTCTGAATATATTAAGCACAAATTAGATTCACCCTATACATTTATACTACTGTTGACAAGTAATACAAAGCATTATCACATAGAAGGTATGGATGATGGAACAAATCTGATTGCAGATTCGAATTCATCATCAAAAAATACGTAAGAGTCAATGTAAACGTTCTGTGTGACAAAAATCGTGTAATCATATTCGATGTGCTTTATTTTACAGAAATACATTATAATATTGCATTTTTTTTTAACTAATCTTAATTTTACTTTTAGATTATAGAAATGATTAAACTACAATTACTGATTTTTGATATTTGCAATATAAAATAAATGAAATATGAAAAGAGCTATTTCTGTGCACTTGTATAATATTTAACACGATTTGAAAAATCTCAGTTATTACGATATTTAATCTCGCTCCTTAATTTTTAAACCGCGACATATGCATGTATTAGTAAATATTTCTTAAGTAGATCAACACATTAGATAACTTTCCATGCGAATACGTTCCTATTATGTACACACGTACTTTCCTGCAGTCTTAAGCCTCGTCTACACTGATAGACATTGTCTGCAGATATTGTCCGCCAATAGTCGCCAGAAGATGTTCTAGTAGACTGTCTGCAGGTAATGTCGTTTGTTCAGCACGAGTAGGCTGAGTACCAGGCATGTCATTGAGTTAGGGATGTTTGGAGATGAAATCTATGAATGCTGAAATTTAGGAATCTTTGTAAGGTACATACCTTAAACTTTTTAAATCCTGATTTTTAAAGAATAACTACATACATCCACATGTGGAGTCGCATATCATATAAATAATTAACATTGTAATGACGTAAATAATCTTTAGCATAAAATACTACCCCAGAATTTAATGGCTTTTATTTATGTTTTTCAACCGCCTCAAAGGTAACAGTTTTTCGACATAAATACATAGGTTCGTAACTTTTTATAGGGAATGTCATGACTGATTAATGTATTAAAAAATAATTCTATTAAAAAGAAATGAAGTTGACCTTTGTTTGATTTCCGAATTGTTTTTTATGACATATGTACAAAGAGATGATACGTGATTTTGCATTTTTCAGTGATTTCGACAAACGACATGCGCTTTCAACTTTTTAACTTTCGCCTTTCCTTGTCTCGATAACAAATACTGTATCATAAATCTCACCACCGTACAACGAAATCTTTGCTTCCCAAACGGGATAAAAAGCATAATTCCATTTACATTCCACCCGCAAACGTCTCTTGTTTTCCATTGGAATGAAAAACAAAATAAGTGTTCACGGACTTTTCTTCGGATGACGTATGTCTGCCGACTTTTGTCTTTCAGTGTGGACTTAGCTTTACTCGGCATTTGTTATCACATGTAACGTTATCGAGTCAACGCAAGAATAAAAATTGCAAATAGCGTAGTAAAGTGATGTAGCATAGTAAAATTTGATGAAATTGCTTCAAAGACGAGCTTCGAAATATGTTTTCTTAAACATTATAGTGATAAGAAAAGAGACATTATTATCACTAGCCATACATTTACACGTATATGTATGTATGATTAATAATTATAATACAATGGTGTTCTGGCTTTTTTGAAAAACGATGTCAGCCTATTCTATGTGTAAAAATAAGAAAATATATTATATATTTCTTTAAATAGTTACAAAACAACGATACGATATAACAACGGATTAATGATTTTTTGTTGAATAAAGAACAGAAACAGATAAGCGATGTTTATATTTGTTCTACTTCAAGTAGAATACAAAAAATTGAGAAATACAAAAGTTACATTCATTGCATAGTGCGTTTCTTTGTGATCTTTGATCTCGATGTGGCGTATTAATTTCTTATCGTACAAACTACTTTTAAAGTTTCTCACAAGTAGTGTAATATCAGATGATCTCGAGATAGAAGCAATTGATCTTGTTCGACCTATTCATTATTCGGATAATTTTCATCTATTCGCTGGATTCCAAGTAGTGAAATCGACTAAAACAGTTTAAAACTTTGGAGGTTTATTCGGATACGCTCGTTGCATGATTATACAATGATCTGATTTTTATTAGAGTCAATATGCAAGATGCATATCGAACTTTGTCAGCATGTTTGGTAATAATTAATTATAATTAACTCAGATAATTAACACGTGATCGACTCCTAAGACAAAAGAGCGTCGCTAGAAGTCGTACCAACTTAGCTCGTAGGAACTAGCAATCATTTCTTAACATATGTTATAGTAAAGAAAATTATTGTAGTTCAATTTATGCAGTAGTCGATGATAATTATCTAATTAAACTATGAACGGTAGCGTATTTTTTAAAGACACCGAACTTTATCATTATTATTTGCCAACTTCCTGATTTACCTATTTAGTATTATTATTAATATTCAGGTGTTTTGCTAGATATTCAAACATTCATTTTACTATATTCCATTCGAATGATTTTATAGATAAGGGTAGGGTTATTATCCATTTATCTATTCAATTATCTATTTAACATTACTTTATATTTTCAATAAAAGTTTCTAAAAGAGGTACCAACAACATTGAAACCTCACAAAAAATATGGATCTCGGAAAATATTTGTCCCATCATTAAATGTACCTCGTGAAATCATGTAACTTTGTCTGAAGGATTCTTTTCATAAAGTCATAAATATAACGGAGATATGTAGATGCTATCGTTTGAATAACGCACTCTGTATTCGACATATACTAAATATTTACATGTTTATTATAACGAATTTGACAAAAATTATTGGAAAAGGTAAATTACAGTTAAGCTTGTGTAAAAAAACTTAGTTACAACTTAGATATTTAAAAATACAAAATTCAAATAGTTTACATAACTAGAAATATGCAACCATTTTCTATGATATTTAATAATAGAAACATATGAATTTTATCATTTCACGTACACAATAACCTAACAACTAACTGTGTTTAAGTTATTTACAACATGTTGTTTATCGTAACACCATAAGTTTTTATTTCTTCAGGTATTGCAGATTACCTTTGAAGTATGGTACAAAAATAAACTTTTTAGATGCCAGTTTCTCATGAAAAAGATGCTACACAAAAATTCATTATGAATGATGAAGAAACTTGAGTATTTTTAGATTCCTGATTAACGAATAGTGACTTGAAAATTTGTTTTTTTAAACAACACTTGGGAATGAAAAATTTACGATCACTTATAATTGCAATGTTTTTGATATTTGGGGAATTATTAATAAATTATAAAACTTGAATTATTTTCTAAGAAAGTAATTGAACTTTTTAATCGTAGAATGTTATTTTGAATCCACTTGAAGTTTGAAACACTCGCTAAGAAAAAGATGGTGCGTTAATTTTAGAATATTAATATCGTTCTCTTAATATCGTTCCCAGAGGAGCAAACTAAAATTTTCATTTAGGATATTATTTAAATCTTTTTGAACTACGCTGAATTTTAAAGTAATTGGAAAAATGTCATTCTAAAATAACTAACCACGATGAAATCTTTGCCAATTAAAAGTTGAAGTGTTTTTCTGTTCTCATGATTGATCATAGTTAATGCTTTTTTATTTCGCCCTTTGTTTTTCGCTCTGGTTTGTTAAGAAAATCAGACTCATCTCCAATAGAACCTACGAAAGTAGCAGAACTTTTTGGTTCAGAGGAAGTTGACTGAAGTTGTTCTAATTCTGTAATACAAGATCAAAATTTATCTCAAATCTACAATACGTTAAAACAAGCTCAGAGATATAATAACATATACAAGCGGGTATGAGATAATTTCTTTTGAAAAAATAAGAAGAAGATATGCAATAAAATTGTCTCATATAATGCTTCGTTTTCGAGAAAATCGAGTTCAAAAATTTGTCGAGTAAGTATATTTGAATATGTCTAATTTCAGTCTGAATAGAAGTAAATAGAAGTAAATAATCAACAGGAAGTTATATTATATACGAAAATAGATCGAAAATGTCGAATAAAATTTGTTCACAAGCTTTGTTACCAAGAAGATCATGTTTAAAAATTTATCACATACGTGTACTAGGTTTATTCTTAATAAAAACGTGTTCAAACTCTGTTCGCGTCCAATCTTCTTTAAATGAAGCCTTAAACGGACAAATTTTATTCCACATTTTTTACTTATTTTTGCATGTAAATCAACATTCTGCTGATTGTTTATTCACCTTCAGTCAATAATTAGTCAGGTTCAAGTATACTTGAAAAATTTTCAGACTCGATTTTTTTGATAACTAAGCGTCGAACAGAAAAATGTATTCCATAGGATGCCTTGAAATGTTTGGGACAAACCTTAGGAGTAGGTAATACTCATCAAAACAAGCAAAAAGGTCTGAATAAACCATTAGTTTCGAAGTTACGTTCTTACTTTACGGAAGTGTTACTAGTGTCACATAGGAGGCACAAGAAATCACGAAATTGACAGATCACCGGCGATCTCCTCGCATCGCAGTTTGAACGTTTCACAAATGAGGTAAAGAATTGAACTTTAGATGTAGTAGTAAAATTTATTGTACGAATCCAACAGAGTGACGGTTCAGAGTGTTATAACAAAAAGGGTTTGGATTTGGGAGGATTCTTATACTGAGGTTTTAGTTCCTTTGGATTAAAGTCGAGTGTATACCAGAAGCGGCTATTCCGTTAATATCTGGTTATTGTTTCGATAGCTGTGGCATGCAGCATGTTTTGTCTACCTTATTACTGCTTCTGAGCGTGTGACACTGGCCACTTCACGGCGGTTGGATTGGAAAGACCAGCCCAAACACAAGCCTGATATATCAATGATGTCCACTTTTAATTGAGTTATAACAGACATTTCTTACAATCTCGAATATGCATGTTGTGCATAGACCTTTAAGTTCGCCCGAATCTTCGTTTATAAACGGAAAATAAGCGGCCAGCAGTCGGTAGCCGATACTGACGCATACCCTGCCATAACCGCAAAACTACAGTTACGATTCACTGTCCGGTATCAGCATTTCTTCGCGAACATCTCTACCTACCTATTAATATAGGAAGATATTATTCAAAATGTTTATTTACAGTACATAAAAATATCACCGAAATAGGAGCGTAGTTAACTTTTTTATTGTTTCACCCTTTAAAATTTGTTAAATTTTGTATTTGTCAAAAGCGGCAGTATGTTTACTTTGTCTTCATCTTTCATACATTAAATTTGACAAATTAAAATTAAAATATCTGCTAAATTAACGGGTTTTCGATATAGATAGGTCAATACTTGTTTGTAGGTAATATCCAGCTAGATCGACTAATATTATAAAAAATATTCATTTCAGGTAGCTGAGTCAGACGCTTCATTATGCACGTATAGAGTTCAGCCGAATAACACGTACGAGTCAGCATAACGCGATTGCTTATGAAAAAATAAGAAGAAAACATGGAATAATATTTGTTCACGCGAGGCTTAATTCTCGAGAAAATCGAGTTTGAAAATTGGTCAAGGGTACTTGGCTAATTACCGACTAGATACGAGCAGAAAATTAGCAGGAGGCTATTCTACGCGTGAGAATAAGTAAAAAGACGTAGTATACAATTTTTTTCGTTGAAAACTTTATTTTCAAGAAAATAATGCCTGAACGTATTTAAATTGAGAATTGGCCCAGTACACAATTTTCAAATCTATTTCTCTCAGAAACGAAGCGTCTTGTGAAAAAGTTTCAAGTGCGGATAGACGTAATATTTTCTCTACCCGTTAGTTAATTTCACAAATTTATAATTTTTGCAGTAAGATTAACTATGAATCAACAATAAATATAAAATAGTGTAAGAATTATAAGTTAATTATACTTTTACTATAATTGCATTCACAGCAGTTTGGAACTTTTCAGTTAACGCTATAATTAAAAGAATTGTTGTCCACTAAGGATAATTTACTGTTTCAAATTCACTTCTTATTGTATGTGCATATATAATGCAATATATATTATTTAAGTATAAATTCCTAAGGAAAAATGTTTTGTAAATGTTTTTATTTAAGATGGAAAAAGGTAGTTTTACGTAACAAAATTTGCACTCAACGTGTAGTTTAGTTTGAGCCTGTTTAAAATACTCAAGGACACAATATAATTTTCTAAATTGACCACCATTTTTCGCAAGAAAAGATATCAAGTAAAAAGAAACGTTTCCATTCTGGTGGATAAAGAAGGATATAGGAGAGATGGAAGAAGCTGACGATGCCTTGATGTTAATTATCTTCGTTTTATCCTTCTTCTACACAGATTTCCAGCCTTTTATCCACTGTCTATCGAGCTTTTAGTGGTAAGCGAGCCCCCATTCCAGAAATACGAGACTGTGATTCACTAGACGTTTCCTTTCTCACGGTTAAGTGGGTTGTCTAAACTCTTGTCGAAATAAAGAAATGAGTACGATTATTATAGAGACGAAGATCCTAACAAAGAAGCTGTTATAAGATATTTGAAAAGAGTGTATTTTTGTTTTTCTTTTTCTCCAAGCAGACAAGCTCCAGATTTCGATTCAGCAAGAACAATTACAGTGAATTATATGTTTACGATAGCTCGAAAAGGTACTCGTACGCTTACCGTAAAAATCTTTTACGTGTATACTGTATATACACATTTATGTTATTTATGTTACGTGTATACTGTTACATAAACATTTTGAAATTTCATTTACATTATAATGACACGCGATTGCGATGGTTATACTGGCAAAATGCGAACCCGATCTGACAATACATATACCAATTGCAAGATGTTTATTGCAAACTGTTGGAATACAACGATATTACACATACAGACACCTATACAGGCATTTCAACAGGACACTTACACAGGTCATACTCACTACTGTATAGAGAGTGGGGTTGAAAATCTTTAAGGGACCACGGGTCACTACCTACAGTCAGTCTGAGAGTAACTGGCCAACTGTCAACAATCCATATCACTCACTTATATTTTAAATACATTCGGTTCTGTAATTATGTTTAAGAAACATCACATAATATTATTTCAACATAAATATTGTCTTCCACAAATTATTTATCTTAACTCTAAGATTAAATTCTAACACAAACTTACCACTAGTAAAGAATTGCTGTGATATACATATACTTTCCAACATTGAAATACTTCAACACTTCCAATCGAAAACGCTAAGATGCCTAATAAATGCACCCTGGTATGTCACCAACGAAGCAATACATCGCGACCTCAAGATACTCACAGTTAAACAAGAAATAACAAAATATAGCAATAGATATAGCAAAAGAATCAACAAACATCGAAATCCCCTAATTGCTAAATTACTTAATACCTCGGACCAGGTCCGCAGGCTAAAGAAACTCTACCCGTTAGACCTATTCACAAGATTTAACTAGATATTTATATTAAGTAATATCTACTTATTTATAAATTATACTTATCTATAATGAGTATTAACTTATTATAAATAATTAGCCATGTCACTACGCCACGTCAGAGAAAATTACTTAAAATTCTCAATGCGAGAATTGATTGTAAAATACTAGTAAGTAAAAAAAAATATATATATATACATATACACAGCATACAATAAGTATAGCTCGTTTATTTTTGTGATTTCTGCAAGATATGTACTTGTAGTAAACGTATCTTGTAACTTTTGTATACATTTCTAGAATCATTTCGAATTTTCTCAATGTACCCATGGCAGTTGCGTTTCATTATAATACTAATGAAATAACAAAATGTTTTACAATGTTCATAAAAAGTATTGGGGCAATTTTCTCCAGCCACTGTATTCGAATACTACAGAGAAAAACACAAGAAATTTAACGTGCTATTTTCCATAGGGAGCAGTTTTAACATTCAGTCGTTGCTAATTGTTAAACTTTATCCATTTAAACTATCTTTTACAAATTTTATAATTAATTTATTATTAAAAATACAACAAAAGTTTAAAGGCATCAAAATATCGCTTAATTAATATAATATAAATGTTACTTAATAATTATACCTTTGATTTTTACAAAACTTTATTGATGCCCTGAATTTTCATATCATCTATTTTTCAAAAACTTACATCCTTGAATTTAATTGGTTTTTTTTGTTTACAATTATACCGGTTATTATTAAAATCTTTCTGTTTAAACATGAAATAGCAGTAAAATCATAGAGAACTACAACACCGTACTTGTCATGTTTTTCCCCTACGATCTTTATTTATATCCTTGAAAATATATAGAGAAAGAAAGTAATCGTTCGTGGTATAAAAAAGAATTTTTCTTAACGGGAAGACGATTGAAAGTATGTTTAATTAGATGAAATCATTATAGTTAAGCATTATTTGAAATCGTTATACGTCAGAATTATGTAAATTTTAAATTAAAAGTGGGTAGATAATTAATAAGATTCGACCTCGGTTATTCGGAATTTTAAAACGAGAGCTAAAATCCTCTGAGAGGGTTGTGAAGATTTTATCTTGTCGAATTTTTCAAGAGAGGTTTAGTAACTGAAAGCTACTTACGAAAACTGTGTGTAATAATTAATCATGTAATCATTTATATAATTTCTAACGAACTCGTAAGAGTTTTTAATTCTTTTGTAGATTTTTATGTCATTAATAATACTTATCGATCAATAGTTGTACTTCTATTCAAAAGTCGTATAAGAAACATTATACTTTTAATATATTTCTAATATTTGATATAGATTATGAATTTCAAATTACTTTTTTTAGTGTAACTGTTGATAAAACAACACCCGAACTTTTTTAACCGTATAAAATATTACATTAATACCTTAATATCTTTTAATGGCTACCTAATTTATTGTATTTTGGTGGACATGTCATAAATACGTTGAAAACGATAAATTCAAACTACGACTATAATACTTTTAGCTGTTTTTGACCAAAACAGATCATGTTTGGCAAAATAAATAAATTATAAATTTATTAAACCTAACCCTAATCCTAACTTAACGCCACTTGAATTTTGCTATATATAAATGTAGTATCACGGGTGGTGGGAATATAATATTAATTATACTCTCCAAAGATGTTTGTGATATTACTGATTTATTTATAATGATTGGACAGAAAACGATGGTGGTTCAATATGAACTAATCTCAAAACGTACCATAATTTGGACAACACAATAGCTCATTTGCAAATCTCGTTACAACGGATTCGACGTTCTCTCTCACGCGGATCACACTCTCTCGGCAACGCAACTCGCACACTCTGACTTCTAAATGCACACTCCCCGACTTCCCTATTAAGACTCGCTGGCTTCTCTGCCGACACTCTCTCTCTGACCTCGCATCCCTTTTGTCTTTTCAATAGGCCCACCGCGCACGTGTTCCACAGCCGCTCGGGGCCAGGGTTGCGTAGGTCCTTTCTCTCAGGCCTTTTTCCCGATACTACATAAATGTATAATAAATAAAAGAGAACTGTGTAAAAAATATAATATGAAAACATTTTTTCACGTTATCCTAGAAAATATCGTACATTTTTAATTCATAATATCGATTCAATTTAATTCAGTATCTTTTTAATATCATATACGATACACATGTATAATGCAAATACACGATTTTTACATCATATATATTCATATTCTACAGTAATGATACTTTATTTTTATTTTCATTTTTTTATATTTTTCCTTATAACACTTTTTAACAATCCTAGTAGATGAGTGTGAAAATATGTTTATTATTTTTCATTTATTTTATAAAAATTGTATTGTATTATATTCGGAATACACTTGATAACGATCGTCAGTATTAGGATTCATAGAAACATTAAGATTAATACATATGTATATGGTTTTGTGGAAAACTATAAAAATATGGAAAAACATTTTCTTTGTATTTTATGGTATTTTTTAATGTCAAGGACAGTTGCTAGATTTTGTTGAAAAAATAAACAAATTATTTAGTTCACTAAACTTTTATATAAGCTCCTTACATTCATTATGTCTTTTTTTGCGGTTACAGAGAAACGTAGAAATCCCTTGATCGTCAGTGTGGAGGGAAGAAATCGATCTGAAGAACATGACACAGTATCATCTGACCAGAATCTGGATGTTAATCGCAGTGGTATGTATACACATACAATTAAAAGTTAAAAATATAAAATATGATTTGCTTGGAGAAGAAATGAAATCGAAATTTTTAATAAACTTAATTACAATTTTAACAACCTGTTGAATTTTGTTTTATCACATTCTTTATATCATTCTTTGTATAGTAGTTAGATGAATAAATTTAAACATTAACATTAACAATCACCCTCTTTATTCAATTGCGTTTCTCGCACGCTTCACAATCATAGTTTAACCAATTAGAAAGCACTCATGATGCGCGCACACACACACTCTTACTACTATAAATTTGATCGACATACTTGACAATAATTATCAATATTTTTCTACGCATTAAAATCTTTCTATGTCAATAATTATTTCAACAAAATTATCAACTTCATTTTTAAATTTATGTAATATCATTTTATGGTTTCTACAAATCTTCATGAAACGAACGGTTATCACGAAAAATCTAACAATTATGTGACGTAATAAAATTGTCTTTTATACTGCTATTTATATCTTCGTTTCCATTTAAATGAATTTGAAAAAAATAGAAATGCAAATTTAAAAATGAATAACGTAGTGGTAAAGAGTATCTTAACTGTAAGTTTATATTGTAGCAACACGAAAAGTTCAGTGTAGTGAAATAGAATACATTTACTTTGTAGTACTTTCCACCAATGAAAATTTAAGACAAGAATTTAGGAAAATATTTAAGACATGACAGGACATATAAAATATCATAAGGAAAAGGAGAAATATCACATCATTAGAAGTACCTAATCATAGAAGAATTTCTTAAATACTTTTATGCAAGAACTTATGAGAGGGGTCGAAAATGTAAATAATAAGAGCCATAAAATATTGTTCAGCAAATATTTATATTATGCTTATAAAATTTAATACTATTATTTATAGAGTTTACAGTACTGATTGTTTACTTTTATTCAAATATAGTGATCTTCTACATTTTCTCACAGCATTATTAACATTTAATCGGTTTAACAACAGAATTTAGAAGGGGAGCAACGAAAGTAAATGAACGATGCTTGAAAAATATTCCAGTTTTCAAATTGATTAATAAGTTCTTTCCTTTAACGTGTAATCTCGAAACTAAAAAAAAAGAACAAAGTTTTATCATTTCCTGTGTGTCATCTCCGTCTTCCTTCGTTCAATTTAAAATATTTAGTTATAATTTCGTAATAGACTGCACATTATAACGTTACTCTAAAGGTAAAGAACACTTAAAATATTTCAACATATTTTGAAAAATGAGAAAATAATCGATGAGGATATTTAGATAGGACCTTAGTTAAGGGGGGGGGAGGCAGTTACGTGCTTCAATAGAGTCATGATACAAAATATAATATCGCGAAGAACTAAATAAAAGGTAAGTATACGAGAAAAACTACAAGCTAGAGAACAATAAGTTAAATGAATTAATATTATTTATTATTTATTTATTATTTATTTAGTCCGTGCCTTTCGTCTTTGGACGAACTTTCGGTTTACAAACTTTACATTATCTTACATTTCAAATGAATTAAATGAAATGAATTGAAAAGAATGAAAGGCGATTAGTTTAAAAAAATATCTCAATATAAATTTTGTAAGACTTTGCACTATGGTGGTTACGGAAAGACACGGAGAAATACTCTTGTGTTCATGTTTTCCTTGTCTTTCATATACTAAATTTGACAAAACTAAAATTGCAATATTTTTTTAAACTAAGTGCCAACCGTGGAGAATCAAAAAGTCCATCGATTTACCTATAAAAAACTTTAGAATTCTATTTAGAAAGGTATAAGCGACGTACAAATTTTTAAAACACTGCATCTTTGGCATGAACACTTTGTCAACACATTTAATTCTGTTTTATGAAATCCTTTTCCATCTTTTATCGTTTCAGAATCGCGTAGTCACAATTGTGTGAAACACTCTGCATATCTAAAGAAGAAGTTTAAGTTATCGCTCTGAATATGTATAACTCTTTGAATATTTCATTTCTGTTGTTGTATCATTAATAAAATAAATATAGGCGAGAAGTTTAGAGACTATTTTGTTTGCTTAACGGTCTTCTTCGGGAAATACTGAAAACCTACGTTTATTGTAAACCATTTACGATAGCAAAATTCATGTACAAAAATATTAATTCACTGTGTACCACTACCGTCCCATCTTCACGAATGTCACATTGTACACACACGTCGCATCAGTCGTTAAAGGAATAATATAATTAATTTTAATTCGAAGCATTTAAGCATTACTTGCAAACAAATTTTGTTACGAGTCTCCTACTAGCTGTTAACCTTCGATGTCAACTATTTTGTGGTTACTTACAACATACTTTCATATGTATATTTTAGTATTTTCACACGTTCAGATTTTAATGCATTTTCCCTCTGTTCATTTTTTTAAATATAGCACGATGTGTTTTTATTAATGAAGCACGCTACATTTATCGGAAGAACTTTTTTATAAAAATAATATAACTGAATATTAGATTTCAAGCTTTTACGATGGTAGGATGTCATGTATTGAAACCAGTTTCAGGTCTGCTCTAAAGAAGTAGACTGCAATGTTTACGAAACGTTGGCGCAAAGTGCAAGTGTAATATTGACACGACTGTTCCCGTGAAAGCAATAACATGACAATATGACTGAATAGAGTTCAGATTTTTCCAATATAATGATGACAGTCGCGCCAAATTATAGCGCTGACATAATTTCAAAGTGTTTTATATAACACGCGCAATATACACATAGAAGTTTCTTGCGGTAAGTATACGAATACTTTTGTGGGCCAGTGTATGCAGTTCGCTAGTCAGATAATGAAGTAAGCTGGAATGTCGATGAAACCAATGTGCAATGTTCGGGCCAAAGCGCAACATACTAATAAAAACATAATTGAAATCCGAACAACCTCAGAAATGTCACCCAAGTATCGTAAAAGTTTGATCTAAAAGCTTACTTCGTTAAAGATTGTACACATATCTTATCATGTTGGTTTGTTTAGGGCACGTGATAAAAATCGAACTAGAGCTGAAGGAAGCTCCGGACGACATGATCGTCGGATCGACACCATTCAAATTGGACGTCACCGGTGAAATAAATTCGACCTATCCAGATGGTGAGTTCAAAACCCAAGAGACAAACCCTCGTTATTTGTACATAATTCGAAAATCACACTTGATCCGCGATTCGCTTCGCTATTTCAAATTGAGAAATTGCAGAAGATCGAAGAGACAAGCGTACATATCTTTAAATTTTACCGTGGGGAAATCGACTTCTTCACGTTTTACTGAACTGGCACGTTTAAATAAACGAATGTGTCCCTATACGTGAATGTGTAGACAGGTGCGTATCTATTGTATAGAAAATCCTAGCTATTGAAGTATCTTTTGTTTCTTTTTAACGCTTGATGCGCGTGTCCTCTTTCATGTCATTATATACCAGACACTAATGCGCACAGTATTGGTTTCATGCTACAATAATAGGAAAAATATGAAATTACAGAAAGGACATGTCGACGTGTGTTAGGAAAAGTGGCACGTTTCATTTGTCTACACTAACACATTTTAGTTTACTACGAAGAAAAGTACATGCCATCGCTGTGCGATTCGCCAGATATATGTTTCTAATCATGCAATGCACACGAGTGACATAGCACGATTAGAAACATATGAATACGTACGCTGCAATGTCGCTCATATGCATCGATTCCCAACATTCTTGACAGCCACGATGATTATCGGTAACTCAAGTAATTTATTTAGAATGGTTACCGTGAAATAAATTTCATGGGCTAAAAAATATTCAACACTATTTTTAATAATTTAATTAATATCATTAGAAATACAAATACAAAATTTAAATGTTATGGCATAGTAGTACGCTAGGACCCTCATAACCCGACATATACGTCCCGTGTTATACGGATTTCGCGTTATACGGATACAAATGTGCAAAGAGCTATGACTAAATAAATATGAAGTCTTTCTTTAATATGACAAAACTGTTCCACAATACACAACACTGTAAAAAATCCCTCTTTATCACAAAAGAGCTAATGCAAAAATGTGCTTCGAGTCAATTCAAAGACGTACACATTTTCATATCAGAAATGAGCCATTTTCGGAAACTTGTTAAGTCGCGTTATACGGAGACAGTGGCACAATTTTTAATCCACGTTATAGGCGATCCCACTGTAAATTTCAATCTATGTAGTATCACGGGTGGTGGGAATATAATATTAATTATATTCTCTGATGATGTTTGTGATATTACTAATTTATTTATAATTGTAGTATCGGGAAAAAGGGCTGAGGGAAAGGACCTACGCAACCATGGCCCCGAGCGGTTGTGGAACACGTGCACGGTGGGCCTATTGAAAAGACAAAAGGGATGCAAAGTCAGAGAGAGAGTATCGGCAGAGAAGCGAGTGAGTCTTAATAGGGAAAGAGTGTGCATCTAGAAGTCAGAGTGTGCGAGTTGCGTTGCCGAGAGAGTGTGATCCGCGTGAGAGAGAACGTCGAATCCATTGTAATGAGATTTACAAATGAACTATTGTGTTGTCCAAATCATAGTACGTTTTGAGATTAGTTCATATTGAACCACCATCGTTTTCTGTCCAATCATTATAAATAAATCAGTAATATCACAAACATCTTTGGAGAGTATAATCAATATTATATTCCCACCACCCGTGATACTACATAATGAATGGATTGTACCGATGTTAATCGGACAGAAAACGATAGTTGTTTAATATGAACCAATCCCAAAAACGCACTATGATTTAGACAACACAGTGGTTCATTTGCAAATCTCGCCACAACGGATCCAACGTTCTCTCTTACGCGGATCACACTCTCTCGACAACGCTAGTAACACTATATCGACAACGCAACTCGCACTCTCTTACTTCCCGATTGACACTCTCTGACTTCCCTATTAAGACTAAACTCCTCTGGCATGCCATTTGTCTTTTTCACCACACGGTGTTCCGCAACCGCTCGTGGCCAAGGTCGCGTAGGTCTCCTCTTTACCAAACTATGCGATCGAAAAGAATGCCTCGGCTCTCGCGACATTGTATGCGGTTTACCCGCTGACTCTTAGGCCTTTTGCTCGCGATACTACATTTATTTCAACTTTCACGGTGAAATATAGAAAATTTCTAACTATAATATGTACAGGGAGTCAAAACAGTCTTTGCCGTGGCTTTGAGAGGTGATTCTACGCTGTCGGATCGGTAGAGACCTGTTAAAAAATTGGACAGTGAAATTGATCTCGATCATGATTTTCAAGGTTAAATATTTTCTATTGCATCGTATGGAACTCATCACGAGGAATAAAAGACTGAAAGGCATCACGCGTCGCAAATAACCTGTTCTCCTAGAAAAAAAATATTTAAAGCTTCATTAATCCTTAAATTATTCATATTTTAAAGCCAGACACAAAATAACGTCAATGTTAATACCTACATACTCGTAAACGCGTAATGTCTATCACTTTAATTTTCAAATTGATTTTATTTACATGCTAATGTAAGTTATGAAGTAACTCGAGCCAGTCCAAGCAATTCTCATAGAACCTCTTTGTCATGAGGTGGGAATTTCTTCCAATTCTCTTCCTAACGTTCTGTACGTTTTAACTTTCTCAGCATACAGCGACAAAATTTTCGTCGGGCGACATAATTCATCCTACGAAATTCTTGCGCACGATTAACCTTGTAAGAACGTTGACATTCTTCGCGCATTATTCTTCTCACTGCTTCGCGTGAAATCCTTCCTCTCGACAGGATATTCTTCGCAAACACATCAATGGATATATATGTGCACAAACGATAACTTGCTTCACTGAGATCGATGAACACGAGGACCGTCGAGTGAACAGTTAATGTACCAATCGTTTATCGCTGAACTTTTTGGAAATCACAACGATCTGGAACTTCTCCTCAACGCTGCGATCTTCCAATAATTTTTTTCGGTTGTCGACATATACTACACCACGGAACAGAAAAAAATTTCCGCCGGATTCATTAACAACATGCTTTTTGAACTTTATTGCTTCTTATTGTATCCATTATATTTTATAATATTATTATTGTATTACTTTTTATTTACTTTGTTGCTTACATTGTTTTTTATTTGTTATATTCGTAATTATCGCAATATAATAAATAACATCAGTTTTACCTTTTGCATGCGGCTGTTACGCTTGTGAACACTTTTCCATTGTAAATGGTGAATTTATGTTTTATGTTCTAATTCCATAGCTGAAAATTCTGTTGAGGCCAACGGAAATTTTCAGGACTATAGTTTTCCGAATAATCGATTTCGCTTTTCGATTCAGAGATACTAAGGACCTTTTCCATTTCTTTGTGTATTACCTTTCTTCTAATATAATTATTCTTGTTTATTAAATTAGCACTACTTTCTGACTTTCTTGAATTTTCGTTTTTGCTGCAACACCTGTTTTTCTCTTTTCTTTATAATTTTAGATATTATAGACAATGAAATGTAAAACGGTGGAAACAATCTAAAAAATAATAATATATACTTAGAAATGCTTTGTTGATGTATGAAATTTCAATATGAAACGCAACATTTTGATCTATTATTTTCAAACGTTATTGTTTTATTGATATTCATATTGTCGATTATAGTCACCGTTAGTGTCAAAAGTGTTAACGACTAATGAAACATTACACATGTTTTTCCAAGAGAACGGGCTATTTGCCATCCGTGATTCTTTTGAGACTCTTGTTCTATTAAAAATCATGCTCAAGGTCAATTCTACGATCCACTTTTTCAACAGATCTTCACAGACTTGAGGTCTACAATCACTCTTCAAAGCCATGACAAACACTTTCTTCATATTCTGCACATATATTTCAAACACTGCGATGAAAAGTAGCACATTTTATTAAGGGGGTATTCTAATCTAGAGGCACGAATTTCAGACGTTTTTTCGAGCTCTGCTAAAAAAAGACAAAGAATATTTTTGCTATCAATTTTTTTTATCATTCGTTTATTTATATTTTAAGAATACATAAAAAATTAAAAAAATTAGAAACTCTAAAAGTTATCGGTTGGTAAAGTGGGGGTGGGAGGGGTCCAAAAAGGGATGTCCTGGCGTGCATAGTTCCAATCCTTCTGGTCATCTGAAACAAAAAAAATCCAACGGATTCTTAATCAATAAAGATGTCGCTATCGCGCCTATGTCGAAGAAGTCAAACAAAATTTTTTTCACAAAATGGTCACCGTCTGAAAAAAAAATTTTCACGTCTTTTATGACAGTTCCAAATTTTTTAAAAATAGTTAAAAATTAAAATTTTTGATTCTAATCTAGTAAGCGACAGAGGGATGTATAGAGAAGGTTCACGCAAAATTTCAAATAAATCGATTCAGTAGAACTTGAGATATCCTGCACGCCAGCTTGAAGAAAGTAGTTTCGAGGAAAACGCGTTTAAAGTTTTGAGTAAAGTTTCACGCAGTTTTACTCACATAATGGTACGGTATACTTAGATATTTTTAATCCGCGATTCTCCGAAGTTCTTTCGTGTAGACGAGCAGTCCTGGCTTCCTTTGAAGCATCCGAAGTTAGGATTTCAGAGCGTTCGATCCGAGTTTCGTCCCGTTTGACAGCGAACGCATGGGCTTCTCGACCAATCGTGATTCCCATAACGTTCAGTACTTTTAAAATGGGTATAAGACCTTCATTAAAAATATTAACAGCGAGAAAAGTAGCAATTTTAATGGTCCGCGTTCCTGCTTGAATGTGTTCCGGAGCAGAAGTCCATTTCAAGGAATTTAACGATTCGTTATTATTCTGAGGTTCAGAACCCAAACATCGTTCTAATAAGGTATTTGCAAACAAACTTTCGTAAACTGGCTTTATAACTTTCAATACATCGTCACTTAGAGGAGGATTTTCATGGACAAATTCATCAATAGTGGCCTCAGCCACAGCTCTTTGCTTTTTGTTCAATTTGTTCCCGTCGGACCAGTTTAGTTGCCGCGCCACCAAAATCGCTGTAACTCGGTAAATAATGGCAGTTTTGAAAAATCTCTTTGAGGACATATCCTTGAATGTCTAAACTTTGGAAATATCAAAAGAAAAAATTTTCGATTTTATCAAATTTCTAGACTAGAATAGCCCCTTAATTCTTCAAAGATTCATCTTTCTGTCTTATCTCTTCGTATATTCATATAAAGTATATTCATTTTGATGAGTTAAAGAATAAGATAAAATATTTAAATATTTTATTATATTCTGAATAAGTATTTAAAATATATTTTATTTCTTGAAAATAAAAATAAATTGGGTACAGAAATAATAATATTAAGACGTATACATGTATATAGACACTTTCCTTAGACTGCCCATTAATATACATACATGTACGAGCCTTCTCGATACATGTCGGTACCTTCTCACACAACATTAACATATGCGAAATTTTGCTGACGAAAACACATTAACTGTTTTACTACATTGATACAAGGTGGGACAAAAATTCCTGGGTGTTTTCTATTGTAGTAACTATAATAGCGAAGTAACAAAAGAGCGAATGAATAAATTAAAAACAAAAAGATTATAAATTAAAATAAACTCCTATATTATACGTATGCGATAAAGCAACATGTCGACAAAATGTCGATTTTAAACTCACTGTACGATTGTAGCAGCAGCGAAATTGACACTCAAATCGCGTTGACAAGTGTTAAAACAGTTTTCCATGTACAATTATTTATTGGTTGCTATGTAACGTATAAATAGCGTGACCAAATCCGATATCGATAACTTTCCGCACAAATATCGTATGTCCACTTTATGTAAAATTTGAAGTTTCATATGCAGCAAATAGTTTTTGATTGGCTTTTTATGGCATATAAAAGTCACATTTTCGAAGTATCATAAATTTGTTGAAAATAATATTTTTATTTATCTTATGTTCCTCAATCTATTACCAATTCATTGAATTTTTAAAACTGTTTTTCTCAAGAACACTGCAAGTGGACACACAATATTTGTGCATTTAGCCATCGATACAATCTTCTGTTAGAGCGAGCCACAGTTAAAAAGGATTAAAATGCACGCAGAAACTATAACATCTGTCAACTAAATGTATTTTCTTTTTAAATCTGGTTATCCCCTGCAAAGTTTGACGAATCTCTGAGAGACGCATAGATTCTCGATATTTGGTGTCGATGTTAGTGTTTGATTTCTACATGTGACTGTCGCGTAAGAATTCAACAAGTGACTAAAAAAATGTCGATCTCCAAACAGGAGATCGAGCTCTTTATTTCCACACAATGTGTACAGTAATTAAATGGTAAAGGCTTTATAATATTTGCGGTTCGCAACGATAGACTTTTAATATTCAGGCTGGTCCGGACTTATTCAGACTAACTTGGATGATTTTGGGAGGAGTATTTATGGTGTATTCTTTATTCGTTGGAGTGGGTGAAGACTGGTCGTACTTATCATATATCTCTGAGAACGGGTGAAGTGACCGGATGCTACCCAGGTGGTCACTCATAATAAGGCGCTTCGAATTTACTATCTTATCGCATAATTAGTCGAATTTCATCTGTGACATGAGCATCGTGGCGCCGCTCGGACTATTCTCACAGACATGCAATTTCAACTCTAATTTCGCTCTAACTCTACTTATCTACCTCTCAGGACACAGCAGCTGTATGCTTTGGTCAAATTAGATAGTCTGTCAATAGAGTCAGTAACATCGAAATTTACGATTTATTTGAAGTAATTCACAATATTACCGCTAGAATACTGCATGTATCTGGACAAGCTATAGCTTTCATACGGTAGAAGATAAAAAGGAATTTATTAGGTAAAATTAGATGAGTTTGAATCACTCTGAAAGTGGAGGCATTTTGAAGATTTTAAAAACAACCCTATTTTTAGCGAATTATAAACTTATTGTCTCCCTCGTTTCATACTATTTTTTATTGAAAAACGTTACTATTTCTGATAACTTGGGATGGCTTTCATCGGATATATGACGTATTTATGAAATATCTTTATTTATTTACAGAAAATATAGAAAACGATAACTCCAGTAACAATAATAAGCATGAAGATTACATTTTCGTTTATAACATGATTTATTAAAGCTATTATGATTTATTATGATTTATTAAAGTATTATTTTATACATTTTGAAACTCGTTTTCGTGTGCTGGAGAAGGTGGGAATGTACAAAATTGCAATCTTACAAAGATTCCCGAGTTATAGAGGTTCAATTTACTAAGGTCCAACTGTACCTTATACATTATACGTATGCGCTACTGATCAAAAATATGTGAACATATTATTATTTCAATATTAAAAATAGGAAAACTTATTGTTGGGATTTTTATCCAAATGGCACGATATTCCATTCAATTTCCTTTTAAAGGTTAATACGCGATAAAAATATCGCTGTCTTAATATCAGCGTCTGTTTGAGTGTCAAATTATACATACATATGTCGGGTTATCATTAGAATTTAGGGCGCGTAACAATTCTTCATTTGAATTAGCCATCGTTTTACAAAGCAGAGATTATATTTACACGTATATACAAGACTTTTACAAAGTTTAACGAATATTGAGTTTAACGAATAATAAGTTTGACGAATAATATGTTTCATGAATAATAAGTTTAACGAATAATAAGTTTAATGAACGCTATTAACAATGTACTTGGGTTCAAACGAATCCACAGTCAACGGGATAACTCATTACTAAGCGCAGAATACTTTGAAGCACAAAATACGTTTGCTGGAACGCTTGGTATATACTGCTCGATATGTAACTTTCCAAGGCGATCGCACGAATAATAGACTGATGAAAATTTTCCTCTCTTTACGATTGCGTTCGTTTATTATATACTGGTTAGAAGCATGGAGAAAGTTTTTAATATACCGTCGATAAGATTTTAACTAAACAGTTTATATTTCATATGACATTTACATTGACTCCAGAAGATGATAAAAAGTAATGCTATTAATTTATATATCTTAATGATATTCATTATAAATGATGATATTGTTATTATAAACCGACCAAGGTTTCCACATACTTAAAAGCAGCAGTATATATACTTAATGGTAGGTTAAGTGCTAATGTAAGTTCGTAAACTAGATCGTATCGTGACTGATACATTAATGAACATGCAAAGCTTTGGGGATGCTCTTCTAAGGTGCAAAACTATGCTGACCAGTTTAGTAATGCACTATCTGGTTCTGTGATGCAGAGACCAGATGGGAATTGAGACTTGCAAGAGAAGGTTATAACATAAATGAGCGCTTTCTAAATGAAATTAGAAATTTAAAGTTTGTAAATCGGTTAGCGTAATCACATCCTGAAATACTATCATTTATTTTCATAAAGAAATAGCTTTTCTTATGTTTTTAATCGTTCTATGAATATGTACCAATGGCACATGAATTATTATTACATGGAGCCTGCACGACGTATCTGTTTGCCAAAAATTGCAAGTGTATTGCAACATAAAACAAACCGTAACTCAAATCAAGGTTATATTCGGCATACAGTTGTACATGAAAGTATTTGAACGCTCCTAGAGACTTTTTATATATGTCGGGTTGATGTTAGACTTAGGGGCGTGTAACATATCTTCATTAGGACAAGCCATCGTTGTTGTTCAATGGAGATTATATTTACAATTATATGTACAAATGTTGATTTAACAGAGTTTGACAATTATACGTGGTGATTAGACACTCTAGATGTTAAAGACAATGTTCTTAGGTTCAATAACGAATCCACGGTCAACGGGGAAATCTCTTTGTTCAATAGAATATATTTTGAAACACAAAGTGACGTTAGCTGTGACGCTCGGTTTCTTTCTGATTGACTGACAAGACGATGTGTGTAAACTCTCCAAGGTGATCACAAGAATAAAAGACTGATACGATCACATTTGTCAATTGCATATTGACCGGGGATATCAACAAAATTCCAGGCGCCGTTACTGGGCAGACCCGCATAGAGCCGACATTGCTCCTGGCCGGGGCTTGTTTGTTAATACAGCGTGTGTCCCTCAATATCGGTACTTCTTCTGTTAGGTAGAAACGTTCATCCCGTGACTGTGGCTACGTTCGGCGACCAGTTGTGTCACCTCGAGCGCAAGCCCACTGTCACAAATCTGGGGCAAACATAATCAGATCGTATCACAATAACTACTTCCAAGTTCTATTATTTAAGTACAGCAATAATAAATAGTTTAGATCAAAGTATTGGGGATCTTCCCAAAATTCCAAAAGAAAGGCCCGATGTCCCTACATCTCCGAAATATATATTACACAAAACATTTTGAAATTCATTAGCATTGTAACGAGACACGATTATTGTCGTTATATTGGAAAATTCGTAATGGATCTGAAAATATATATAAAAGTTACATGATATTTATTTGGAGCATTCATTCTGCAAAGAGCACCAGAGAATTTGCACAGTCAATTATTTACTATATCAATAAACCACAAAATATACCTAATAATACCATCTTTGGCACTAATTGTATACTTAAAACTGTTACTCATATGCTCATATGCTTACTAAGTATTTACAATAAATTATTTACGATAAATAAGGAAAAAATATACAACAAAAGTTTTTCCTCCGAAGCTTACTTTTTGACAAATTCAAGTTCGCAAATTTGTTAAGTATATTTGAATTTGTCTGATTACCGACTGGGTATGAGTAAATTATCGATAGGATGTTATAATAGATGCGAAAATAACTAAGAAACGTAGAATAAAATTTTTCTGTTTAAAGTTTCATTTTCAAGAAAATAGAGCTTGAACATGTTTTGTCACTAATCGGCCTGATACACGCGTATGATAAATTTTCAAAATTATTTTTCTCGTAAACGCACCGTCTTATGAAAAATTTGTATTCCACATTTTCAACTCATTTTCACGCAGAATAACCTCCTGTCGATTATTTAGTCCTGCCCAGTTCGGAACTAACCATGTTCAAGTATATTTGATAAATTTTTAAACTCGATTTTTTTCGAATACTAAGCTGTAAAAGAAGATATTCTCTTCTAGATTTTCTTTTTACTTTTTCATAACGAATTACCCCATGCCCGTTTATATATAACTTTCGGCCACACTGTATATTGTTTCGGACACGGTTATACAAGACCATATACAAATGTAATTCGAAATTTTTGCTGATATAATTACGATAGACGTGTTTCATTACAGTGCTAAATTAACACTGCTAATGAAATTTTTGCAAGTTTTACATAATGCACAAAATACCTATTCATAAAAAATTCTGTGATAAGTCTACGAATATTTTTATGAGCCACTGTACATTTAAAATTTGGATATATTCTGTTTAAATTGTCAATGTATAAAAAATTTATACAGAACTTGTGAATTTTACGAATCGACTTGATGAGGAAGCTTGTTACATTTTAGACTGATTTTCTTAAGAAGTTATTGAAGAAATACAACTTTATGTGATATGCTTAAATTTGTCTCGTTATTGCCTTACAGCCTAACAGTGTGCCTAACAGCAGATAAGATCATATAATATAATCTCATTTAGAAAAGTTATGGTCACCTTGATCGTTAGTGTTCCACCAACTAATTGTCAGCTGCCACAACAGTTCCTTTTTCTCTAAAATAACAATAACTGTTTATAAGTTACGGTAAAATTATGTTCTAAAGATCTATCCTTTCTCTAAAATTTGTTTATTCTAATTTTATATTCGCAGCAGAAACATTGTGTGTGTAACATAGTTTATACTGTAACATGAAGCTGCATACTGATTACTTCTTGACTGAAATATTATCCATACTAATACGTATTTAAATATATGTATGTACATGATAACCAGATTGCAAATGTTTATGCAAACTCATATTTCTATGAACATGATTAAAGCAATAGAACCTAAGCAGAAATTTCTTTCATCTATTAAATCCTGTAATAAATATTATACTTTGGATATTTTATACATATTTGTATATTTAGTGTATTCTTTAAATTTTCTATAAATGTATAAACAGTCTAATAACTTTATCGTCTGAATCTTATATAAATGAAAACTGCAAAACTATAATAAATCATTGCGAAATAAATATAATAACCTTTCCATATCAGGTTTTCCATACCTAGTGTAATCAACTAAATATCATTGCACGTTTAATTTGTATCAATCGTCTAACGATAAATTAGTTTACCGTCGGAAGTTGAATTATTCAGAGAAGCACAGATGTTCTACACAGTACACCTTTGTTATCTCCTGTGCCATGAAATTACATGCTGATTTAGCAAGGTCTTTGTTAACAGAAGCATCACGGCGCACTACAGTACATACTACAATATATATGAAGATATACCATTTCAAACCACTGCATGTAATTCGATAGTATTTTCCGTGATACGAAATATTTATTTCTTTTGGTATCAAGCATTTGTGGATAAACCTCGTGTGAGATTTGTTTCAGTTTAAGCATCGAAAGAATTATGGAACCTTTTAATAGGTTCTATTTAAAACATGGACGAGAAATATTTTTAGAACACTTTCTCACATTATAAGTTCCGATGAGAACAGCTAAAGAAAAGTTCTTGAAACTAAACGTTTTAATTTAAATAGAACAGATAGTTTGTTCACCAATATAAAAAAAATTCTTAATTACTATAACAAATATTGAATAATATTCAATGGATAGTACTGCAATAATATTAAATTATTATTACAGTTAAATTGATATTCTGAATATGTTATTTATTTCTAATATTTACTAATTATAATATTTTCTACATATAATAGTTCCTATTTGAAATGAACAGATAGGAGGCTAAGGCCGTTACTGAATACTATCACGCTAAATAGAAAAAATTAAATAGTATAATAAGGACTCTCTTTCACCTGCAACTAGTCACGCGCGAAGCCGAAGTTTCTGCCAGACAAAATTTTTTATTATGGAAATACTGTTGCAAATGAATTTTTATCGCGTTTGAAACGCAACGGCTCCCCTGCGCAATTAATGACGCGGCATTTCTTATTCAAACAAAGAAAGGCGAAAGCAGAAAGTTTGGAAATAGATACTGTTTGTCGAAATTACTGCAAAGCTGTGTACCATCTAAGTGCTGCTCAGATTATAAAAAATTTAATCTTTCTCTCATAAATAATCAACCGCCTCTCATCGTGTTGTAAATCTCGTGTCACTTTCAATCTTCGTGAATATGTTGTGAGAATTATTCAGAACATGAAAAAAGATCAACTTTATTACTTTTAATGAAAGCATACGTCCAAACACATTAATCAGTCGGTTATGGCATTCTTTATAACGAGTTATGAACTCATTTATGTCTAAACACTATTAGTACAGAACAAAAAATTTTTTGGGAAACCTAAAGAACGTAAATAAAATCGTTAAACTTTGTAATTCTGTCAAATATTAACACCCAAACATATGTGTAGTATTACGCTAGAATATTTTTCATTATCGCAATGTATTAATTACTTATATCAAAGGAATTGTAGATTATAGTATTATATATTATTATATGATAGTATTATTATTATATGTATATTATTACTATATAATATTATATAGTATCATAAGCTAATAGTGTTATATATTAAAATGTCCTCAGTGAGCACTCTTTACATTCTAACAGCAAGAAAACGTTCAGTAACGCGCGACTGCTCTGCACGTGAGCATAGCACACCTGTACATATTTTCCACAACTCTGTAGTCGCACGCGGCTGATCTAGTCGCAACAGCGCGAATGGAAATTGTGCCATATTCGACAATGGATGTACATTCATATATTTTATTATAGAAATATACATGTTATTATAGAATTTCTATGTATTTCAGTTTATTTAAATTATGCAAAAATATTATTACCTCGATACTTCATATGAAACCGTTAATTACGTAAGTTATAATTTTCAGAGCTTTTATTAACTGAACATATAAATAATACGATATTATATCATTAAATGAAACTAGTACTTAGCCCTTTGCGCCTGAATTTGTTCACAGTTGCGGACGCTTATTATGAAGTGGCTGGCGTACATCTATCTTTTCTCAGCGATAATCTTGTGCGTATTTACGCATGGGTATAGTGAACTAAACAGTACTATGCTTTTGGTTAAAAAAATTAGAGATCTATAGAACCTTCACTTATCATATCTTCCGTTTAACCTAAACTCGCGATGATAGTCGAGTTACAACGGATTTCAGTCTTTCATTGGTCGACGATCGATCGCTTGATGATTGTACGCTTGATACCGGGGAACTGACATTGGTATGTTCCCGATGTGAATACGTGTGGTGTCGGTGTCCACATATGCGACATGATCCAGCTGAACATTGGGCAAGCGAATGTCCTCTGCCTAGGCAATTTATGCAGAGTGATGCCCTTTTTACTAGTTCAAATTGTTTGGTTGCCGATTTGGCTTTGAATACCTTGCACTGCTTCATTTCATGGGGTCCGTGGCATGTCGGACACTCCAATGTCTTGTATGTTGTGTTGAATATTTGACCTCGCGGTTGGTGTTGTCGGTGGCGGGAAGATTTGTGAGATGACCCTTTTGTTTTATGGGATCTCGTTCGGATGACATCACTGTTAGCCCGTGTCTGAAGAAACTCCATCAAATGGGTATATGATGGCATTCTTTTATCAGGCAATGTACGCTGCCATTTGCGAATGATGGATGACGGTAATTTCGAAGAAAGTAAATCGATGATCACTATGTTTGAGGTGATCGGCTCGCCTAATTTATCTAGCGCTTTAAGGTTCACCTTGAATGTTTCCAGTAAGTCTGTTCAATTGCTACTTCTGTTACCTCTATTACAAAAGAGCATTCATTGCTCATCTATCGGAATATCGTCTACGTCCTTTATACTATACATAACGGTGTAACTCATCAGTGTATTAAGTGTTGGAAATATAAAGTTTACAACCCTGTTAATCGCAGTGTTATACTACATTAATCACCCCTATTATCCTAACCGAAATAAGGGGATCGATCTATTCGTGGTGTCGATTCTTGCAATCGTAACTGGAATTTACGACTCCCGTTGACGCGTTTTCTCGCGAACGCGTCTCCCCGCGATTGGTCGAAAATACAAATGGTATTATCAAATCAGCAAGCTTTTTACATATTTTATATATTTTTTATAATACCTTATACACGATGCCTAAAAAGTCCAAAAAGGACATGTTCGATAGTGATAGTAGTAGCGACGAATATTATTTCGAACCTGACAAGATAGAAGACGATGACAGTGCTTCAAACAGTGGAAGCGAACTCCGTTCAACAAAGAATCGGCTCAGACGTTTCAATATTTCTAGCGATAGTGATAGTGATTATGAACTAAATATCGATGAAAATAATACAAGCCTCGACAATGAATAACGCAAACGTTCAACATGTATATTTTCTCAACTACGCACGCCAGTACGTTTCGCTCGCAGCGATGCTGCATTTGGTTCTTTTATTTATCTTATGAAATCCTTTTTACACGTTCTAAAGTACCTTATTTTTTCATGCAACTTTTATTATGCAGATTCTAAAAATTTTGTTCCATGAGAACACTTTTTAAAGAAATCCCTAAAGGTAAACGATATTTTTTTAATCGAAACATATAAATTCGAACAGAACTCTTTTAAAACCCAGAGAGAATTCCTTTTCTCAATCCCTCTTTCAGTTATATAAATGTTTACAATAGGATAAACTCAGGAGAGACGCCACTGGCGTAAAGGCGCCTCACTCGTAATATCTTTTGATCGGAGAAAGAGAACTGTACATATTACGTTTTGTCATAACCTTGTTTCTGGCTTGAGAAAAATACTGCCTTATATACACAGGGTGAAATAAAGAAAGGTTGACTTCAGGTTACATAGTCTTGCTAAATGTTGAAGTTATGCGGTGAATAAAGACAGAGACGCGTGGATAAATTATAAGGTAGACAAATATATTTTAAAATATAGAAGTGAAAGTACAAGTATAATAATAATATGAGCTGGTAAATTCTTGCCATATTCCGAAAGCCGGGAGCACGTGTTTACTTCGATCGAACCTGGAGCGAAACAGAAACCAAAGTGAGTCGAAACTGAAACGAAAACGGCTAACCGACGACGCGTCCTACAACAAAGTCACGCGCAAAAACTGTACACATACGGATAATGGTCGCCTTTTCTTTTCTATTCAAATTAACTTATTACTAAAACTACGAGAAGGCTAAAATTCCAGATGAGTTTTTCTTTTAGAAGTGATAACCACATCAACCCTAAATGATGAAAAATGTCTTAATAAACATGGGTCGAGAAATTAATAGTTCCAAAGTTATGAACAATATTTTATTTCGACTTGAGCGGGTCGTCTCGAAAGCTATCGTATTATACGGAAACGATGGATTTTCTGTCTTGATATAAAATGCGAGTGAAATAGTACACGTCTAGGAAGTTTTGGAAGAGTATACAATTCTTTGATATGAGAGCGCCAAGCGTGCGTGGAAATGGAAGAAGGACGTGTAGAAAACCTTCTGCAACCAGGAAAAAAGAAATGACAATAAAAGGTATTCCATTTCTGATATTTTCCGAAGCGAGAAATTTACTCGCTTCAAGTGAAACGAAAAAATGTTTATAATTTTGGAGTTAATAATTTTTCGACCTATGTTAGTAAGGACATATTTTCATCACTTGGCAAGTACTATCTACCCTAAAAGTTGTAAAACCTTCTTCTGTATCCGTATATTACAGAAAACATTTTAAAATCCATCGTAACGGGCATTGTAAAGAAACACGGCTATCGTCGTGTATTAAATTTTTAAAGTTTGCAACTTTTTAGAAATTTGTAAATATATGGATAAAGTTAAAGCAATATATTTGGTTGGATGATTACAGTTTCATAGTTGCATAGATAAAGAGTAGATAAATTTTGTCTGTAATATCTTCAATAGTTGGGGAGATTGCAGTTTTTGAAAAAGTTATAAATAAATATAAACATGGAAATGCATTTGATAGGACGATTAAAGGGTATATGCAGGGTATTTAGCTACAGATTTTCTAAAATTTAAAAAGCGATTCTTGACGCCGAAATAAGACGGAAATGAAGAATAAAAAAATTGCATTTTCGGCTTCGTCTTTTAGTTATCGACAATTAAAAATCGGCCAAAGTACCCTGCCACGCGAGCAAACCTTCTTACGAACATAAGGAGGTCAGCCTCAATTCCATGGGTGGCAGCTTACCTCGTACAAGTCGTAGAGAAAAGAACCATGGTATTCAGAGACGTAAACTACCCTGAGCGATGTTTTTCAGAACAAATGGTAGATTGAAGATTACATCTGCTTATTCGTGGAAATCCATAAAAGCATATGGAAAACCGCCCTGTGAAATTTCCGAGTAGAGAGGATTAATGTTTCCTCTAATCCTTTGCCTCCGCGAGTGTCCACAGCAAAATCACATACGTACCGCAATTGTCCTGACCGCGAGTGTCCACCTGTTTCCAAAACAGTCAAATTAGTTAAGTGCTTTTGCACCGCTTTGATAGAATGTGGTGGTACACATTTTCTTGAATACTATGCAGTTTTCTATCTCCCAGATCCGGATCGTCGTGCTGAACTCATCTGACAAATTTCGCAGGTTTTAACGCACCGGTATCTCGTAATCGTTAGTCTATTTTGCAAAATATCTTTACGCTGGGTGTAGTCCTATTAGGATATTTTTTGGCGTATAAGCTTTGCGCTTTTGTGCTATTTCCATCCGCCGCATCGTAGCAAAGGCGCTTGTCCGAAAGTTCTCCAAATGTATACTTATTGTAATAAATATGGCTACAATAAAAATACTGCTGCGCTGCATACAACACTCGCTACGCACACTGCACACACAATACACCCAAGTAACACTCTAACTTAATATTTTAGTTCTTTGAAAGTTCTTCGTCGACCATCGGAATTATTCTGTTCTTCCAAAACTGTTCTAGCCTCTTGCTTCAAAATGTCTAAAACATGGCAATGTAGGGGTTGGAGAGTTCGTTCCGAAAGAAAAATTTACGATACAAGGGTATGGTATTGAAGAAGCGAACAGGCTGTGCACCAGATATGTTTAAAAAATAACCCAAAACTATTTTGCACAACCTTCGAACTTTATATAGCTAGATATTTATTAGAGACGGTTATTGAAAAAATGGACTTTCTGATTATCAGACGGATTTCAGAAATATCTCAATTCTACAAGCCTTATTGTCTTCGCTTTTTGTGACCGAAACGTGCTTTAAGCGTGGAAAGAAAAAGATTAGAAGAATGCTTTAAGAAAACTCTAACATGGAAAAAGAAGTACAATTATCGCATTTATTATTTATTTTGAAGCAAACACTTTTACTATATTCGTGGAATAATATAAAATATTGATTTGACATTTTGTAAGGATCGTTGAAAAACAGGCTATAAGTTTTTCGGTAAATATTCACTTTTCATCACAAAATGTATATAGAGACAATGAAACTGTGTGTGGTTTTACCACTGTTTATTTCTTACACCACTATGTTTAGAGGCAAGTAATATTTAATTTCAAAGGGTTGCCTAATTAACTTTAATCGCTGTGAATTATATGAGCGACGCCGTCAAATAATATTATTTATATCTTAAACTGCATTTTTACATTCGCATTTTGAGTTGTTGACAAAATTTATAAGAAAAAGTGATATGGTTAGGTTATAATGATGTTTTACTATAATTGTTAGTAATAATAAACATACGAGAAAGTCTTTTACGTATACCACACGCCATTGATTTATCACTACGACACTTGCGAAACTAATATTGGACTTTATTAAGTCTTTGTTGATGGAAGTAAATCCTTTCCTTAATCGTAGTGCTGCAGTGTTTCGTCTTAGAAATATAATGGAACTTCTAATATACACAGACTTACTATCGGAATATTCTATTACACAAACGTTCTATCAAGCGAAGGAAATATACTTTCCTTCTGTGTTTTGCTGTTGTTCCGTCTGAAGGAACAAAAAACATGAAGATTTTCGTAGGCAATTTTACGATACACGCTTGCGAAAACACGAGGCAATTTTTGAGTCAGGACGTTAGCGCTTAAAACAATTTCTTTCGGAAATCGTAACAATACTTGTAACTTTCCATAGCCACTGTTACAACGCGTGAGATGGGAACTTACCAATGGGAACTTACCCTGACCAACAAAAGAATGCCGTCACTCCAACATTTACTATTTACAACATTTACATATTAACGTAGCCTGGGATGCGGTGAAAGTGTGGCCCCGGGAGGCGTTTTGTCGCGGGCGATTGCGCGTTGCCGTTTCTTTTATTAAAGGAGTCACTGTGCGGCTCAACTTGCCACAGCTAGCTCGTTTTTCTAAAAAGGCTAGTAAATGTTGGAATGACGGCATTTTCTTGTCGATCAGGGTAAGTTCCCATTGGTTGACGATATTTGCACAAAGTTGTGAGATAAGCATCCCGATAAAAAAGGCATCTAGGAGGGATTCGCCGGTGATTTCTAACGCGCGTAGGTGCTGTTTGAAGTTCCCGATTACTGCTTCTAAGGCTTCGGGTGTATCATGTTTCATCTTGGGAAAATTTGTTATCGCGTGCCGATGATTTATGCAGATTTGTCGCGGACAATTAAATTTTTCTTTGAGTGAAGCGAGGGCATTCGCGTAGTTTGCGTCTGTCGTGCCCAAAGATTGTATGCCCTGCGCTGCTATGCATATATATGAAAGGATTCCCAATCCTCGATGGTGCCGTCGAACGTAGGCAAATGAATCTCCGGTAACCTTACTGATATCGGCCCGGAATCAGTGCTTGATTCGCATTCTTTTCGGTGTCGACGTCGAGGCTTGTCGTACGCTAATTAGATGACGGCCTATCCGCGTTTCTAACGCGTCGAATTGATCAGCTATATCGAGACCGCGCGTACGTTCCTCTTCGTCTAAGTGTGTCATCTCTTGTTGGATAGCTTCGAATTCTGTCCGAACTTCTTTCAGCTGTTTCTCAAGGACTATTAATTCATTCTCTCCATATTTACCAGATACTTCATATTCGTCCAATCGTTTTGATAAACGTGTGTGTCTACCGATATATATAATAGCCTCGGTTTCGACGCAAAGCGGTGAGTTTGTCGTCGCTTGACATTATTGCCGTGGATTGTGTAAAGAGTCGGAATTGATGAAACTCTTAACGAGCTTACCTTATTGTTGTGAAATTTAAGTTGTTGGAAATCGTTGCTGATGATTGTTCAGCTGCGGCGGGAGGCTGCTTGGTTGCTTTTTTCGGCCTACGAGTTATACCTCTTCGAAGGTGACGCTCCTGATGTCACTGCTTTCGCTGTAGTGATATACTCCGTTGCTGGATTTGTTGTATTCACGTGGCACTGTGTGGTTACTGGTAAGTGCACTTTACAGTTGATACGAATCCGGCTCGAAGGACCAAATGTTTCGCCCGTTCGTGGAGAGGCACGATCTCGAAGAAGCACGTCAACGGGAGTCGTAAGTTCCCGTTACGATTTGAAGAATCGACGCCACGAATCGTTCGATCCCCTATTTCGTTTAAGATAATAGGAGAGGTTAAGGGAGTATAACGCTGATCTAACAGCCACAATGTTCCCAACAGCCGAACATGTCATAAATGCGGTTATTTCCGAAAGGTCGTTAGTGAATTGTGATGGCCCGATCCGTCGAGGGTGTTTCGCAGAAATTTCCGTGACACTTACCTAATTGTTTCGAATTGAAGCCTCACGTTCGTTCAGGTATCGATTATCCGCTTCCCGCCGTGAGCTTCCCGCCAAGAGCTGTCCACGTTTCGGACGCATAGACATCGGATGTATGTGTAGCATTTAACGAGTATGCTCGATTGGACTTTTCTCGTGTTAGGTAACCAATCAATCAACATACATGTTTTGTTGGACTTCACTCGGGCCTTGCCGAACTATCGGTCGAATCGAGTAACGCAGGATCGCTCGTTTTTCTGAGCCGTCCGCATCTCTCATTTTTTGGAGAAAATTTAGAATCGCTTCGACAGTCAACTTGTTAACATCGCTTTATCATTCGGAGTAGATCAAATACATTATTCATCAACGCTTATATTGTATTGGTGTATCATTAACAAAAGCAATCGATTCGTACTTCCGTTTCTTTGTTACGACACTCGAGTTAAGAGCTTTTCCAGAGCGACATCGCCTTCAATCGGACACATCGCACGATCTTCGTAGATAATCCATCGCTTCGGCGCTAATCCACTTCTTTTAATCTGTTGGCAAATATTAATTTGGCAGATAACAGGTGTAATGTATTGAGTAAACGACATAAACACGCACACATACTATAATTATCAAGATAAATACAAATGTATGTATGTAGTATATAATAAGTACATAGATTATAGTACATCATTCGATGAAACTGTAAAAAAGGCACGACCTCGTTGATTTGGATATCGACGATCGTTGGATATAAAGTAGAAATTAACATTCTGAACAACTTCTTCCTGGATATGGAATTATCTGACGGCCATAGTTTTCCAAATATTTGCAACGAACTAACTACGTAACTACGATATGCGTTAGTTTGGTTACCGGCAGCTTTGTAGTTGTCTTATCTTTTGTTTGTGGTACATATAAACGAAACTTGGGCGAGATTGGGTAAAGCTCCGTACATAACTGCATACGCAAGATTATATTTAAGAAATATCTGTTATAATTCAATTAAAAATGAATATCATCAATGCATTGGGTTTCACAAATATTCTTTTCGTAAAATAATACCAATTATTCATCCGCCTATTATTTTCGTAATTAACCTCTTAGGCACGATGCGCCACTATAGTGGCTTTCGCGGATGTTATCTTATATTACGACGCGCCATTATAGTGGCTCACTTTACTGACTCATTCGCTCACAGTTTGAACTAAATGATCTTTTTCATTTGGCTTGGTTCAGACTCTTTTTGCCCTCACAACATATTATAACAGTGTTAACAATATACAGACAGAATATATAGTCTTTGTTTTTGATACGCCAGTGTCGGCTTTTCGTTAAAATAAATATATCATTATTCGATGCCCTTTTTAACATGCCGATCCGTATCCTTATAATTTCTTAGAATCCTCAACCTCAAAATGTCATTTCAAAATAGAAAACAAAGAGCAATTTGACAGACACTAATGCGCTATGGGTGTGAAAATTGCAACGTGGGTTTATGTGTCGTACCGTGCTTTAAAATATATCATACTCAATTGCATTATTAATTATTAAAGTAAATTATTAAATTTAAAGTATATACGTCATATTTTTAAGAAAAATTATAATTTAGTTATCGAAAACTTCATTCCAATGTGCTTGCGTAGAGAACAGGAATGCAGTGCTATATCGTTTACGCGTAATTCGCGTCAAATTCTGCCGTACAGAGAAACAGCCCCGTGCAAAATTCAGCCTTTTCTAAGAGATTAATTTATTAGAAAAAGGGGTAGTAGCATTGTTTTCCAGTTCTACATTTCTTCCTAAAATCTGATTTCTAAGTGAAATCGCTTCAAATTCTTTCGTAACATATTTGTAAACTAATAAAGGCATCTGTGATGAAAGTCGAAAGCAAAAGAAAAACAATTTAATTGATTTTCACATATTTTATGAAAATAAGTCATTTTTGAAACTTGTACAAAAGTAAGGGTAATATGGTCTGCTGACAAAAATCATAAAAAATCATTTTTTGGTAACATTTTGAGATCGAAAGGAAGCAGATAAAGCAAATTCTTCTGTTTATACACAAAAATGACACACACTCTTCCTTTTCGCACATTGTGCGCTCACTATGAGCTCGCTGTGAGGCAAACTGACGTCACCTTACGACCTTCTTTTGATTTCCTTCTCTCAGGTTGTAAAACCATAATTTTCTTTGATCTCGGATAAATATTTCTCCGCGGCACGTCTATACGATTGTAACATAAAAACTGAAATAACGTTAATATAACGACAATATATCTTCCGATAGTCATATCGTCCTCTGTTATGGCTAGAGGCAATGTATCAACACGCGTAGTCTCAAACACTTTAACTGTATTTTTGAAAATATGAAAGATTAAGTGATCGCACTTGTGCATATCGATTCTACGTACCTTTTATCAAATATATTCCAGGCGCAGTACTAAAAGTCGCTTAATTTGTAGGAAATATTTTGGTAAATGTACAGATCCAACTAAACCTCTCCGATTTTTATGATTTTTTAATATCTGCTCAAGGGCATTATTTCAAATAACTTTTTCTCAGACATACGACCGGTCTCGCGTAGTTTCCGACATATTTACAAAAAACTACAATGTATTTTTGCCTATAGTTGTGCATCTGTGAAAACGCATGTGTCAGTATTGGTTGCCAATCGCTGGCCGCTCATCTATTGTTTATAGACAAGGATCAGACAAGCAAGGCTTAAAGGCGTCGTGCACAACGTGCGAGACTATAAGAAACGTTTGATATAACTCAATTAACCCTTTCGCTTCGGGTGCCGCTTATAGGCGGCGACCACGCGACGATCGGTATATATCAGGCATACACCAGTGCGATTTGTAGACAATATATTTTTTCATTACCGGCAGAACATTTTCTGTTGATTTTATTGATATATTGGATTAATCGCTTCTTAAAAGTCACTCATTGTTGAAACAACATCAAAACATTTCAGCACAGTTGTTATTTAAGTCTTAGGAAAACATTTATACAGCAATCATGCCACTGTGCGCATTTGTGGCGCGCGCCTCCGTACAGGGAGAACACTTAGGCGGACTGGACTGCCGAAGCGAAAGGGTTAAAAGTGGATATCGTCAATATATTGGCCTTGGGTTTGGGTGAGACTCTTCAAACCCGATCGCCGTGATGCGGCCGGTCATAAAGGCAATAAACAACAACACAGTTTGTTATCACTTCACGGATGCGTTGTCGGCCGGATTTGAGGAAGCTAACCCAAGTCCAAACGCAATACATTGGTGATACTCGCTTTCAGTTGAATTATAAGTTGTAACAGACGTTTCTTGCAGCCTCGCATTGTACACGGGGCCTTTAAGTTCGCCCGATTCTCGTTCGTAAATAGACAATAAGCAGCCAGCAGCCTGATGCACACCCTGGCACAGTTGCACAACTATAGGCAGAATTCATTTTAGTGGCATCGACAGTTTTATCTATATTTATCGATAGTTTAGGTAGTTGGATGTACAAGAAAAAGATATTCCAGAATGTTGATCTTTACGACATATTTAAAAATCATCAAGACCGAAGAAGACATATGTTTTCTATAGTTTCGCTCACCTTTCTTTTGTTTTTTCATCCAGATACAATTGCGTAAATTTGGATACGCGCATACAGATATTGTTCATCTTCGCATGAATTCGTGTTTCTTAAATATTTGTCTGTAATATCAGCAATATGAAATAATAAAATTACTTAGATACTTAGATGACTGACCGCTTGGCTTCTCTTTTATTTTTTTCATTTCTTTTACTTTTCTTAATAATCTATGATCATATACATCGAATCAGAAATATATTTTTAGTACTACACGATAATTATTATACATTACATCATTTTCTCGTACATCACGCTTCTTGATACACAGAAACCTTATGCTAATATACTTAATGAAATTTTGTTTAAATTTAGTGAAATTTAATATTGTTTAAATTTTCATTAAACAGTCAGGTAGAAACATTGTAAAAAGTCACCTTTACTATTTTGTTCGCAATCACGAACAACTGCAATTTTCTCAAAATTTAACTTCTCAAAAAAAAAGCCGTTTGGTTCAATTTTTAAAAAGTTATTTTCAAAGGCTGTTTAAATACTTCCGTGAACCACTATATTTCTTTCATCACTAGTATGTCTAATTTTGGAAGATTTTCCCTTCTATTTGTCATGCATGAGTTTTAGAAATAAGTTTGCAAGTGAGATTCGACATTTTTAAGACTCTACCGAATTTTCTGACTCATTAATAATTTTCTTAATAATGTTTGGAGAAGTTGTAAAGCTTATGAAAACAAGTTTTGGAATGGTGAATGATCTTGTGTATACATTATATTCGAATACACTTGGAAAATTTTTACGTCACTATGATCACAAAAATATTCAGACACTTGTAGAAACTTTTTATGCACAGGGTATAAAGAGGATCGTAACGTGATTCTACACCTTTGAAAGATGTTTCACTCCTCTTACACCATAGGATATCTTTGTCGTAAATGTAGCAGATGTGTTCGTGCGTGCGTGATGAATTGCGAGTGAAATGATTGTGAAGCGTGCGTCTAGAACGAGTAATAAAGAGTGTAACTGGAAATATCAAAATCTACGTTTATTTCTGCAATCCATCTACAAAGAGCGAGCGAAAGGACATGGTGAAATATGGAGCGGTCGGTGAAAGGTAGAAATTAACGTATTTCAGCAAAATAATTACAATATAATAAATGTATAGAAAAATACGTGCATAAACGTGTGCTAATAAGAAAACAAATAGTAGTAATATAGACGAAGAGAGAAATAATAAAAAGGAAAAAGCAAATAAAAAGGATAGAAAGGAAAGAGAAAATAAATAAATACTGCTGCCGAAAAAAGCAAAGGAAAGCCGAAATAAGGCAAACCTAATCGCAAAATAGAAACCATAGAAAGCATAGTGACCATTAAGGAATAAGAGGGTGTATTCGTCACAGAAGTAGCCGTGGATGGTATAAATAAACCTGAAACACTCCTCTAAGGAGGAAATATAGCATAAAGCTGGGGAAAATTTGAAAGAGATTTTGACTTATTCAGGATAGTGAGAGGGAGGCAAACAAAAGCCATAACGACACAGCCAGCAACATTGCTCTACGTAATAGAGTGTGAGCAAATGGAAGTGTTCGAAATCTTTAGGCTAGAAGGGGGTGACAAAGAAGAACCTGAGAAAATAAAAGCTTTCTAGGACTACGTTGAGTTCCAAAGGAACCAGGCGTATGAGAGATTTCTCTTTAATAGCGAAGAAAGAGAAAAAGGACAGTCACTGCAACACTATGTAGCTCAACCAAAGAAGATGGGGATAACTATAATTATGGTATGCTAATAAACTCGATGATAAGAGACAATATAATTTATCACACGGCAGACAGAGCGCTGCAACAGTCGGTATTAAAATATCAGGGTCTAAAACTGGGAACCTTAATTAAGTACATTGAAATGTAAAAAAAAAGGAGATGACTCGCGGAAGATATACGCAACACAAAAAAATTACTACACAAATGAGAGATGTAATAAAAGAAGAGAAGAGGAAGAAATCAGTTACGGAAGAGGAAGCTTTAGAGAGCAACGAGTAAGCAGCAGGTTAGAGATACGAGTTCGTGACAGAACAGGTGCAATGGGATACATGGCTGCGGCCAGTGTTCAGCATATGAGGAAAAAGTGGAAAATGTGGAAAATACAACCATTCCGCGCAGGCATGCAGAACAAGCGTACAACTGTAAAGATAAACAATAGAATATAAACAAGAGGATAAACAATAGATGTCAGGCGAGCAGTGACTTTACCATAAGCAGTTTAAACATAAATAATGTAAAGTAGAAGACTGATTAGAAGAAATACAAATAAAAGACAGGCAGATTATATTTAGGATAGATACCAAAGGAATAAGTACACATTAGAATTTACAGTAATAAAAGAGAAAATAAAACACTTGTTAGGATTAGAAACATACAAACAGCTAGGTATACTAAATGCAGTGCATAACATAAAGGAAAGAAACAGTGATATAGAGTAATTTATTAAAAAAAAACGAACACGTTTTCATAGACATAGGAGAATTTCCACGGACCTATGATATAGTTTTAACGCAAGGGAGGGAGCGTATCTCAAAACTACCAGCAAAGGTATCAAAAGTTATAAAAGATAAATTTCGACAGCATTTAAAAGAGCTAGAAAATAAGAAAGTACTAAGCGCATACGACAATGGAAATAGCAAGGTAAGCAATCTAATTATTAGGGAAAAATCAGATGGAAGTCTGAAAATTCGACAAGAGATTCCAAGAATCTAAATGAAGAAATACACCGTCCATATTATGAAATAACCACAATAGAAGCAGTAGATGAAAAGTTAATTAAGAAGAACTATTGTCCTGTACCTGGTATCAAAAATGGGTTTTGACAAATTAAGTTATCAGAAAAGAGCCAAAAAGTCAAATGTGTTCTTTTTCAACGCCAATGGATTGCTACAGATTCAATAGACTTCTGTTTGAGCTGAACCGTGCACCAGAAGTATTTCAAGGAAAAAATGAACAAATACATTTGATCACATAACTGGTATCATAATATATTTTGATGATGTACTGATGGTAGACACAGCTGTAGAAGAACATGATAAAAGTTTGCAACAGGTAATTGAAGCAGCGCAAAAGAGTAATATAAAATTCGATAAAATAAAAGTCCAATATAGAAAACATGTAGTAGCTTATGTAGGTTATATATCTTCAAAGAAGAGTAAAACGATCGCTAAGGATAAAATACAGGCGACAAAAGCGCCTAAGATCGCAGATAATAAAAAAGAATTGCAAAGTATATTAGTCGCAGTTAATTATCTAAGAGAGTGCATCAGACAGAGTTTAATAATATAAAAGAGGAAATAAGTAAATCTCCTTTATTGCAAACATCTAATGACGAGAAACAAATTACAATACCGAGAGATGCATCATTCACAGGATTAGAGCGTTGCTTGTTACAGAAAAATAAATAGCATTCGCATCTAAAAGTCTGACAGAGATAGAGAAAAACTAAGCACAGGTAGAGAAAAAACTACTTTACATAGTCTTTGCAACTAGAAAATTCCATTATGATGTCTACGCCAGAAAAGTAAGAATTCACACAGATCCTAATATACATAATCCGTTAGTTACAGTGTTTAAGAAAGGGATTGCAAAAATAGATTTAACTAGGTCACAGCTACAAACCACAACTTATATGTTAATAGCTGATACATTGTCAAGAGGCTATTTACCTGACGGGAAACAAGATGAAATAAACTTGACTCATATTGTACGTAGCATTTACAAACACATGGCGGAAAGTGGAAGACAAATAGAATAAAACAAAGCATTAATAATGACAAAATGTTGGAAAAAGATAAGAGAACGGACAATCTATATACAGTCAATGGTTTAATATTGAATGGAGCCAAAGTAGTTGTTGTTATTTTTATACTCAGAGGTAGGATCACAATAGCTATTATTATATTGAATGGTTAAATCTATCACACCGTTCTGAGCCAAAAAAACCAATATTGCACACACATACATGGACTAGGGATAAAAACAAAAAAACATCTTAAACCTATCGATTGTAACTAGAACTATCTTCTAGTTACTATTTCTTGTAACTAACGCATCTGCATATGGATGACGAGCACGAACTCACGTTGACATTTTCAACAGTAGTCATATCAAGTAATTTAAGAGAAGAGGTGTTAAACAGATTACATGGAGATCATTTAGGAATAAGCGAAATGAAAATAAGAACCAATAAGCTATTATACTAGCCGGGTATATATGAAGATATTGAAAATACTGGGGCGAAATGTGAAGCATGTAGAAATATGCAAATGAGAAAACCAAGAAACATTAATACTTCACTCTCTTCCTCAGCTATCGTGTAAAAACGTAGTCACAGATATTTTACGCTAAAGAGGGAAAAATTACCTAGCTATAGCAGATACTTCTCTAAATGAATTGACATTGAGCAATTAAAGTCTAAAACTATGAATAGTGTAATGAATATATTAAAACCTATATTTGCGATACATAGAATACCAGAAGATTTAATTGCGAACGACATGCCATTCTCGTCATGTGAAATGCAGAATTTTTTGAAAAAATGTAATCAGAATTGTTAGCATGTAGAAACGCGCCAATCGAAGAATTAGCCTATAGTCTAGCACAAATGTTAATGAGTCGAGAAACGAAAACAACAATTTCTGTAGTTACGAAAAATCTGACACCAAGGATACTTGTTGATATTTATAAAAGACTACAAGAGCGAAACAAAATTGTAAAACAATATTATAATAATAGTAACAAGTGTCATTTTTAAGTTTTACCTTTATACGAGAGGAAAGTTTGGGAAAAATTGTAAAAATGTGGCAGACTCCAACGTCTTACATGATGGAATACAAGATAAGTAGTCAAGTAAGACAACACACAAAGACTGCTTTACAATCGATGAGTAAAAGGACTAGTGTTTAGAGATAGTATAAGGCGTGTGTGTGTGTGCGCGCGATAAGCGTCTTCTAGTTGCGAGTGATAGTGTAGTGCGATTGCGAATATCGAAATATATATTTATCTATCCATTTCATTTAAAGAAAGAACGATCAAAAGAATGTAATAAAACAATAATTACGTTGGGAAAAAGTTTCGCGAGGATACAGTTCTCAGCGATTAAGTTTTTTTGGTAATCAAGAATTAATATTGCAACATTTAAATCCATGTTGAAGATGAAATCGGTCTCGTGTTCCTAGAGAAAAACAGCTCTTAATTATTGCCCTTGTCATGTATATTTACTAACGAGCTTACATATAATAGAACGTAACTTTGGGGAGAAACTTGACTGAAGCGAAAAGTGCGAGTTCGGGATTGTTTAAATAGCGAGAAAAAAAAGAAAGAAAATGTCAAAGAGAAAACAAAGAAGAAAAGAGAATATCCGATTTAGACTATTAACCTGCATCGATAGATGCTACTTTTCTTGCATCTGACTACAGAATGTAAACACATTGTGAATAAAGTGAATAAAGCCAGTTTAAAAATTATTATATTAGAACTTTAACATTTTTTCCAGAAGGATATTTTTTCCAGGAATTTGACCTTGAATTTCCATGTCAAGTTGTTTTTGCACAGACTTTCTTACAAATCTCCACCGGACTAAATGTTTAGAATTACACTACTTTCTTTACACCCTCTACATATTACGGAAAATGTTTTATTAGCATTACGTGTATTGAGATATAATTATCGTGATTAAATTAGTAAAATTCGAAATGAACCTAAAATTTGATAATGTACAAAATATTTATTCGAAGCATATGTTTCGCAAAGATTAACAATGTATTTGAATAGTCAGTTACATTAGTTATGCTAGTAAACCACAATATATTGCGAAGTCGAAGTATGCTCATTAGTATACTCAGTATACTCATACTGTGATAAATGTTCGAATACTTTCGTAACGCATTGTACATTTATAACTTGAATACATTCTATTTAAATAGACATATATAAAGACAATGATAAATTTAAAATAATACAATGTTATAATAATATATACAATAATATAATGTTGCAACAGGCATTCCGGAACCAAACGCTGTTATAGTCAGAGCTGAAGAGGTTTTGATTGTTGTTTTGGTCCTCCTCCTTTGGGCTGCGGCGATTGCGTTATTTTTCAATCGATGGGGCAAGATTAGAATGTTGGAGCCGTATCAACCGAAATTTCAACAACACAGACAAAGTTGTACTACGATTGAACAAAATCAACTCCAGGTAACCCACATATTTTATTTGTAGACTATAAGGGAAGGGTATTATAAGTTACAGCTTTTTGTTTTTTATATGACAGCAACATCAAAATTCATTACCTTATTAACCAATTACATATTACCAACATTTAGTTTTATTCGAATTTTATTGCGACGTACTCTTGGAAATTATCTACGTGAAAAGTATTTTATTTGAAATAAAATGAAAAGCAGTAATTATTATGAACAATTTCAACCAATTTATTATTTCTATCTTAGAAATAACATAGAAGAAGCAATTTTGTGTAAAATTCCAATAAAACGTTTTAAAATAATTCCTTATTTGAGATAATTAAATCATTTAAACAAAGTAATAAATAACTTGACACAAGAGATTGTCATGTCGTTTCTTCGTATTTTATTTGAACGAACTAACTTCCACTTGCTCACAATAAATCCTTATACGTAGAATCTCCTTATACGAGTCGCACACAGTAGCATAATGTTACATTTAACAAAAATGTCCTTTATATTTCGATAGTTTTGCAGCATTCTATTTTCCTACTTTCTATTTGTACTTCTTTAAATTGTCTAAATATTAAATAATTTGTGTGAGTCGTTGTAACGTAATCTGTATTTGTAACGCAGTCCGAAATATTCATATATAAAAGGATCAGAAAATATTTAGAAAAGTATTTAGTTAAAAATTTATTCAAGTACAAAATTAAAAAAAGATAATTATTTCATTTGATAGCCAAGTGATGAAATAATCTAGGAAAAATTACTTTATATTCAAATAAACTAACGCACAATTATTTGAAAATAACAACTAACCAATAAGATAATATATCTATTATTCAAATAATCATTGTTCAGATATATTATTTTAACTCTCTGGAAAAATACTGGTTTCATCCGGGTTTGAGTACTTTTTATTTGAAAAAATGTAATAAATAAAAGGATCAAATAGTAACACCAAACCAAAGTTATTAATAAAGTCCAAAATCTTATTTAAGAAATGGTTTATTATCAAATAATTTGTTTGTCAAATATTTCATTATTTCAAATAATAGGAGAAGATGAAGAGGATAACAAATGTTTCTCCTGTTTAATAAATATATTAATGTGAACTTTGGTCAGTAGAATCATTAAGATCGTGTCAGAAATGACTAGGATCAGGAAGAGTCGTATAAACACTCGTTGCACAGGATAAATCGTTTTAAAAAGAGCCAAATATCGTAAAGCTGTCATAAACCATTTACGAGTCATGGAAACAATCATAATAGCTTTAGCATAAAATTAAAATTGCGTAAAAAATTGTTATCAGTCAATCTACTGCATCCATCTTCTCTATTCGAAAATCGCGGAAGCGAATACGATTGGTTAAATCCCTTGACCGAATTACAATTACCCATTGTAACAGCATCAATAAAAAATTGTAGAAATATAGGATATAGGTACTCTATAATATCTAATTTTATGCTTTTGAATTTTGTTTCATTTCTAGTCATTTCTATTTTTATCTATATAAAGTCCTCAATATATTATATATATGTAGTTTATTCTCCTTGGATGTAATAAATCAAGCATAAAGAATAGCATAAGATAAAAATGTTGCACGTGTTGCGTGTAGAAGCTGCGTACATGTTTCAGAAATTAAGGGGGTATTCTAGTCTAGAGGCATGAATTTCGGGCGGTTTTTGAAACTCTGTACAAACGAAACAAAAAATACTTTTACTATCCATTTTTTTTATCATTTGTTTATTGATATTTTAAGATTACATAAAAAATTAACCGAAAAAACTCAAAATTCACAAAGTTGCGACTCTTTTATCGTTGATATTGTCTTACGTACACTTGCATTCACAAGTATTAAGGCACTTATAGAAAACAAGGTACACTCAAAAAGTCATTAGAAATTCATTAGAGCCTCTGTAATTATTATCTTATTTAAAACATTATAATATAAAAAATATATAGCATATTTTGTATTACAATAAAAATCGCATTTCATCAATTATAAATAATACAATTAAATTTTTTTCATATCTGTTTTCCTCTGTCTATTGCTGATACATTTTGATAGCTGTATTGTTATATCTCTCACTGTACTTGTCATTTTTTGATATTTCACAAATGAACTTACGAACCTTCTACCAATCCCATCTAACTCATCTAAAACTTCCTCAGTGATATGTAAATCAAAGGCCTGTAAAAATCTTTAGGCTTTCATGGCTCGGATTATCACATCTAACACTAACATGTATCAATACGACCTTCGGCCTTCGATAGACAACTGCAATTTCAGCGAAACGTCGAGAATTTTTTCCTCTTGAACACGGCTCATTTCCGCATGTCTAAATGTTCAACGCGTCAATGTTAACCACAACAATAATAACGTTTTCTCAATAACAACACTAATTCCTAATAACAACACAACGTTTCATGGGGTTAAGTGCAAACGATTGTGAACATTGATATACGTGCAATTGCTAATCCATTATTTTCCTATAGCAGTATTCTGAATCGTTATTTTGTATGATTATATAATTTTGGCCTATTCATCGGGTCCTTGAGAATCTGGGTCATTTATCATGTTTACTATAAAGTCAGAATTGTCCAATAAACGTCAATAGAATAAGGATTTGAATAAGCGTAAGAAAGCAACCACTTCCCGTGGCAAAGTGATTTTCGAAGAAACAAAATGTTTTGCTGAAGGAATATATCAAAGTTCAGGGTTCTCTGCATTTAAAGTGCGTTTGGAGCACTTTAGACTTCAGACCAAGCAAGCAAATGCTTCTCCCTATTTTAGTAAAATTTAGCAAAATGAAGCATTCTTTCACCATTTGACGATTGCTCGTCGAATCTAAAATCGAATATTCGAATGCTTTAAGAACGCTTAAAGTATGCTCTAAAAAACTTACCTCTTTCTTGTAACATTGGAAAGAGTAAGCGAATGATTGCAAATGAGCGTTCTTGCAAATATTCCGTTCAGTTTAACACTTTGGCTGTCATGCAAATTGTATTTTGTCCAAAGAAGAAAGAGAAAGAATATTATTTAATGCTTGAAGAAGATATTATATTGTATTTGTTCACTTTTTTTTACATTCTTAACAATTTTTTAGTCCATAAAATTTATCTTATTTTAATAATTCTACAAAATTTAGCATAGATCGCCGTGGATCGCCGTGGCAATCAATGTGTAACATGAGGGAAAGATTATATTTCTGCGTAAATATAATTTAATTCGTTTTATTCTTACTTTATCACTAGATTAGGGGTTTTCATGCATTTTTATATTTTTACGAATATAGCTAACGAAATGGAATCTGAATAAAAATTGGTTTCATCTACTAAATATCGCAGTAAATACTCTTCTTGAAATATTTTATGTATTTTCGCAGACTGTGTACATTGCGTTGATCTTTACGCCTTCGAATTTCTCATAAATATTTCGCATAAAAATCCATTATCATTAACAAGTTATCATTAGCCTCTTGGATGTATCACTACAAAATGAAACGTTTGATGTCCGTAATAACAATGAACCAGCTATGTCGGATTAGGATTAAACGATGAATCCTTTATGAAGCCCTTGTGTGCGTGTTACCATATTGGCATTTATGATTAATCAATTAACTTGATACAGTTCATACAGTTTGAATTATATCCGAGATTACAATCTCTTAATCGTCATAGGCAGAAGTAAAGCCAAATCAATCAGTTATATTAAATTATGCAAGCGATTTGGTGGTTAGTTGTACCTAATTGGTAAGATATTTATATTTGTTATATATTTATTAAATATCAATTTAAAACTTGAATGATCGGTGTTTTGTAAATGGACAAATAACTAGTAGAAATCATAGCCAGCTACGTATCCAGATTCACATTTATTCAAGCAAGAGATCACAAATCACATCGAAACACAGGTCAAGTCACATTTATTCAAGCAAGTGATCAGAGATCACATCGAAACACAGGTCAAGTCACAACGTTATTACTTAAACCTCCAAATACAACAGGACTTCTTATTACGCAGGAGATACGCTTCGCGTTATATGAATTCCGTGCCATCGAGACTGACGATGAAGAAATTAAAACAAATTCTTTTTCGAAGCAATACAATTAATTCTGTGTTAATGCATAACTATGATTTCCGGATTAATTGAGGAACTCTTACATTTGCATGTTACGGATGAGACAAGCTTGCAATAAAGCATCGGACGTGCGAATTTGTGAGGTTGGGTTATGTTATCAAAGTGAACAATTTTTAACAGCTGCTCTTATATATTTCTTTTCCAAAGTACTTGAAATATGCATATGTATATATGAACTTAGACTACAAACAAGAACAGAACTATCACCTAATATAATGATTCAAACGGGTAACTTTTAGTGGAAATGTAAAAGCATATATGCATACAAAATTAATTTATTTAATTTTGGATATTATCTATACTTTGTAGTCGTATCTCATTAGTTAATTAGTTTCCTCGCTATATTTTCCATAAAATGTAATATAGAATACATGCCGATAAAAAAAAGTAAGTCAAAATCTTCGCTCAAATTCAGCGAAAATAGAAATTGATATGTTCTCAGTCTTTGGATCTGGCAATGGCATATTTTATCGTATAGATTGTTCTTTAGATTTGTCGTCTTTTTTTTTACTTGTTTCATTTTCAATAGATGCATGCTTCCGGAATATTTTTGTTGTTACTATCATCGATACAACCACCAAAAAGTGCAAGCAAAAAGTATTACGCAGTAACATAGGGGTGGTGGAAATCACCTCATTCCATTTCACGCTAGAAAAGGCAGGATCATTTTAGACAATCCCGAAAGAATTGAGACATCATATAGCTACATTGAGGTATCGTAGGCTGCAATGATATAGCTGGGCAAAGAGTGATTCCTCGTGAAAAATAAATCGGGAACATTGCAGAATAAAATTTTTGCACATGTTGCTCTGTTTTCTAAGGAAATCATCTTGCCCTGTACACGTACGGCGGTTCGCGAAAGTATAGGAACACTTGGCACAAAATTTTTCATGAATATATGATGTGCAATGTACGAAACTTTTTAAAATTTCCTTAGTACTATAATGAAATACGGCTATCCTGACTATAATATTAAAATTTGAGGCCATTCGGTAAATGTATGTGGAAGTGACAAGGCGGTTATTGCGAACATGCACTGAGTGAAAAATTAATATACAGCATGAATAATAGTCTTAAACATAGAATTAATGCTAACGACCGTCTCACTGCAAATTGTGGCTTATTAATATAATAAATAATCGGTTATTCGTATAATATTTAATAAATAATATTTTGTAATTTCTATTATATTTCTATGTCCATTTCAAATTTTACTAATCGCAATTACAGTTGTGTTTCCTTACAGTGTTAATGAGATTCCAAAATGTTTTGCAATATATATATATAGGTAAAATAATAATATATGTTGTTAATTAATATAATACATCTATTTAACTATAAAAGTTGCAAAATATTTAGTAGAAGTATATATTTTAGAAAGAGAATAAAAATACTTAAACAGAAAGTTAATAATTTTCGGTGCTCAGTAGGTCCATCTTCAACACTTATCGTATACTTAAAGTGACTGTTCATACTATATTTTAATTTTTTACTTTTTATATATATATCTTCAGATTTTTGCTAATATAGTTATTGCAATTGCATTCGTTATGGTGCTAGTGAGGTTTCAAAATGTTTTATGTAACACGTACAATACATACACATAAATGTTACCTACGAAATATGTGCGAATACTTTTGCGAGCCTCTGTATATTAATTGCAAGTTTCAGTTAGATGACCTTTGTTTCTAATTGTGTTTGTACTCAAAAACATGGTCAATTATTATTTCCTCTTGCCGTTATTACTGTCATATTATCTGTTGATCTATACCATTAGGCTCTTTTCATAAATAAAAGCATAAGATTATTACTTTTTAATATTAATTTTAATAGTATAGGAAATATGGATCATGATATTGCATGCACAGTTGCGTTGTTCCAACTAAATTGTTAAATTGTACTAAGTGGTCGCAGCTTATTATTTGCATTTTCTAATTTTTCGAAGAGGAAAACGATATTCCTCAATATTCCTGTCAACTCTAAAATACGCCCTTGATTTATTACAATCCTGTAAACAGAAGTTCTTCAAGTTGAAACTTAAAGTCAACACGCGTATATCGTGTTAGGTTTTCAAAGATATTTTTCTCAAAAACTTTGCCCAACATCTTCGATTTATTTTTTCGTGAGAAATCACTTCTTCCTGGTAGCATCGCGATTGCGGAGACACCTTATAAAAGGAGGTCAGTTCCTCGCAACCTCTACAATCTCCAATCAGATGTACGTGGCAGTGGTAGCTTTATCCAATATAACCTCAGATAGAAAAGACTAGTGGGCTATTTCTGAAATTGGCGGCTCCAAGAAACTGGATTCTACAGATTTCGTCCATGACACACTTACGGCCGCCACACTTATCAGTAGTGCACTATCATCTCAAACAACTTACAACACTTACACTTCACGCCTCTTCTGAAAATTAGCCGATCGAAAGTAAAGCATATTGTATTATATCTGTCCCATGTATAAGAATGAGGATAACTGAATTAGGATCACTGAAATCTAATTCCAACCATTCTTCACTACGCTTTAGGGAATAACGATTCTGTATAAACCACTGATTCAACTTACAAGCAAATTTTTTCAAACTTATTCTCAACAATTCAAAACATTCAGACAAAATATCCATTTTTCTTTTTTTTCACGTATTTTGTTCCAATTTTCGCAATATCGAAGAATCTTAAATTTTTACTGTCAGGTATAGTTTATTTTACCGTATTCTTGCAATGACCACTCCAGAAATCGAGAAGCAGAACCGTTCCATTGCGAACCCAGTATTGGAAAAATAAAATTCTCGCAGCCACGTTTTCAGTCTTTTTAGTACAATTTTTTAAGGTAATTGGTAATTTGAAAATTTTATACAGAAATGTACTACACGCACTGGAAAAACTACAAATAATAACTCCGATAGTAAAATGTAGGGTAGTTTTTAAGTTTAAATAAGCATTTTCTTTTTGTTGAATACCATTTTTTTTTTTTAGAAAACTCACTAAAAATATCATAATAAATAACTAAATAAATTTTAATACCGCACAAGTTTATGGGAATTACGAACCTTCACACAAAAAAGATGTTGACAAAAAACAACAATTTTTTATGTCAGAAATGTGAACGTAATGAAGATTTGTGTATAGACAATTCTCACGAGAAATGTCAACAAGATTAATAATGAATTAAAGAAAACATACAAATAAGCTGAGTTTATCGATGTATTGATTGATGGATTTGTGCTGTCTTAGAATTTCATCATCTCCCACAATTTAAAGACACTTTAATCTTTAAACAAAACAGCTTGAAGATACAATAGAGCTTGCCATATCCGAACCTCCATTCTCCGTTATCTAAACGAATGGTAAAAAATGTTTTTTTCTGTTACAAGTACTCCTATTTAGACGATACATTATTGATAATGTAAATAGTTTTGTCTATAGAAATTAGAGAGAAATAATACTTTAAGAGCCGTTTCAATAAAGCGGAGAGTGAAAGGCGAATCAGACGAGTGCCTTGATAAAACTTCAAGTTGGCAGTAAGGTGACGGATGCCAACTGTAACCCTAAGGGTATCAGAAATAAATCATTCCATATAATATATTATTATATTTATAGGAAATAAGAATTAGTATACTAGTAGGTTTGGTAACGGTATGATTCATTTCAATATCTTTCAATATCTTTATTTCTATTTATTTCAATATACACTTTTTGACAACGTTGACAACACTCTCCGACCACGCTGGCAACACTAAAGCTCCTCAACTCACTAACGGCTACCTTTTATATTCTGGCTCCGGTATACCATGGTCAAATAGACCTTCCTAATTACTCAGGGTATTCCCCCGATACTACATATATTATTAGTAGACTGTAGATTTTTATGCATTTATGGGAGATTCGAAAGCACAGAGAAATAAAATATCTGTACTTAGTATGCGAGAATATATAAAATATTCAAAGTGTAATACTCCTTACAACATTTGATAAGTGAGACAAATTTCTACCTGGGATACATTTTTTAATTATATTAATAAAAACATGAATTTGTATAAATATTCACAATCTAATTATTATTTAGCGAAAACAGAAAATCAGAATGATGATGTACCTGTTCACGATGAAAATTTATATAATTTACTAGCCAAAAAATATGAACTCCTTAGATATTAATACAAGCTGACAATTTTCTTGATCTGAAAGTACCAGGAAATCGATTGTTCTATTATCCGAAAGTCTTATTATTCAAAAATTGTTTTCTTCCTACTGATTCAGATGTGGGAAGTTTTACTCTATTTTACATAAATAATTCACAGTGAACACGATTCACAATTAAAAATACAATTTTTTTTTTTCAAAGCAGTATTATTTTAAATACTGAACAAGGTTTTTTACAGGCTATGTTTAACTTGGACTTGATGTATCCGAGTTGCGATAGAGCAAGAACATCCGTCTTTTTTTTCAATCGATATGGTGGAATGTAAATTATTGATATCTAGTTTCAACGGAAGGTTCGTTCGACACGTCCGAAGAAATTTCCATATTATACGCCCTATTCGTGTTCCGTGAAGCTTGTATGGTATATTACTCCTATGGGCAAGTAGCATCAACTGAGTTACGTAGCATACATCCTCTTCTCAGTTGAATAGTACGTTCAAATGATATCGTAGCGTAGCTGATGCTTCAGATTTGTCAGCGCTGGTTTTCGACTTTTTGCAGCAGGAATATCTTACGAGATGCCCCAGATACTATCAATTCGTATGAAAGCATATTATGCTTTCTTATGATACTCTATGTTATACTCGTGTAATAAGGTACGCTATAATTTTGGTTACAGTAGAATCTCCAGTATCCGATTTAATAGGGAAACATGATCGTTGAGGGAATTTCTGGACAGTAGGACACACGTCTTCTCGTATAATTAATATTCTATGTATCATATAAGAACAATTACAAAGAATACTGTAATATAATACAAATGTACTTTTTGTTTTAATTATTTAGGGATTTTATATCTTTTTTATTGCTAAATTAAATACATCTGTAGCTGTGGTATAGTGTCCGGATTGCAAAATGTTCGGCTGGAATGACACTTTTTAGGGGTTTTGAGGTGGCTGAAGCCGAAAACGAAGGTCGTTTTTCACGAAAATAAGGCATACAAAATTTCGATCAACCTGTTGACATGTGACCTCCTCGTGGGTTCTTATGTTATTCTTTTTAAAATTTCGTTCTTCTAACTTACGGTATGGCTTACTTTGAATGCATTTGAATCGTGAGTATTGGATTAGTTTTGGGGTACTTTTTATTTTCCGTGACCGCACAGAAAGTAGAAAACGGTAAGCGAAAAAATTGGCATTTGGCGCATTGACATTGTCTGTGCCACTACTTGCTTTAACCGCATACAGCTTACCTCTCTGTACGATCACGTTCCTACGCAGATTTCTACAATTAAGATCTTTGTCGAGCAAATGTTCATACAGCTGAATTTTCAAAAGCGTTTATTTCGGCGAAAAAAATAACTCTCATTTTTTACCTAAGATACCCCCGGAATACTATACTTTATCCAAATTTGTTAATACATTTAGCTGCGTTGAATTGTGTTCTGTTTGACATCAAACCGCCTAAGTCATCTTTCTAATGCCTTCTAAACTCTTCAAAATAAGAAGGCATCGTTACTTTCACTCTAATCTTTCTTTCAGCATGAGAACTTAAAATATCGATAACGATATTCATTAAAGTTTCAGAACTTTATGTCACGTGATATGAATATAATATCACACATAGATAATATTATCCCTTTATTACTGATTTATGGAAACCACTACTATACATCAGAACCTAGATATTTATCTTTCAATTTCATTAATGTTTTTCTACTTCTCGAAACACCTGAATAATCTTCAATTAAATGTTTCTGTGTTTTAAATGTTATTAATCGTACATCTTCAAACATTGCAAGTTTTTCCATTTTTGCAAACACTTCCACACTTCTTTCTTAGCTTTTCAAATATCTTTTATTTCTTTTCCAATATTTATACGGTCATTCAAAGTAAACTAGAATGGAAAATAAATTGATTTGAGACGCTAAAATAAGGTGGCCTGTGCAATTCTAAGGTTCTTATAGGGATGGGATACTCTCTCAATACCAATTTATCTATAATGAAATGAAAATCAATTAAAATTAAGAACAATTCTTTCAAGGAGGGCCGAACATCTCATCCTGTACAGTCCATATACGTACAACGTATCTACACTATAGATAGGCGATGTTTATTTCTTGACGGTCCACTAGATTTCTAGACTGTCCATTAACTTCAAAGTTACATTATGAAAAAGGTGGTAAAAAATAAATTGAACTCAAACTAAAATTTAATAGTGAACAACTGCAGTAAAAAATGAGTTACTTTTGAGTTTGTTTATTAAAAACTCGAATAAACACTTGGAAAGTCAGCAATTTTATTTGCACAAAACATGAAAAATATTCAAAGATAAAAAGTGGTATGCAAAGATAAAAAAATCCATAAAACGCACAATCATTAAACGTTAATGTCATTGATTAATAGAACGAGAAACATGAACCGTGAAACGGCATTCTTGAAGATAGTAACGATTACACACTATTATGCAAGATTTATCCTGTTAAAATAGTGTCTGTAGACAATATACGACTTTTCAATAAAGTTGTGCATGATCTACGATCGTATAATAATTTTGCTTGATTATGCTCATAGAATATACCGACAAAATCTTGCTACAAAATCTTGGAACATGCTCTATACATATTGGTAATTGGTAATTATTTTCGCCAGGACGCACCACACCAAGTTTGATGATCTTGAAATATGTTATCAAGGTCATCATTCTGAACAACTTATCCCTATACTTATAGTCCAACCTAAACTTAATTCATTGATGAGAGAGATAATCATTTTTAATATTGTATAAATAAAAACAGAAAAGTAATGGGTTATGCCTAGATTTATTTTATTTTTATCTTAATTTATTGATATATAGAATAGGACACTTTATTTTCATCATCAATTGACCAAAGTAATGCGTACGAAGCATATGCACGATCCACCATACGCAACCTAGTGATTACTACGCAGGTCTCAGTTTTTGAATTATATACAAAATATACGTTTGTTGGTATATACAAGCAATAATAAATTGTAGTAATCGAATTTATGATAAAATCGAGTGAAATAAAAATGAAATGATGCTAGCTAGATATTAAACTAACTCAATCTATAACCCTATAACCCAAATATAAATCTATATTTTTTAATTTATATTAGAGATGATTAGCATCAATGAGTTAAGTTTAGGTTGTGCTATATAAAAATGTGACCATAGCGTAGTGGAGAGTAAATTTAATTGAAACTTTCTGTGAATATCTCGGAAACTGAGGTTGAGTGGTGGTAACATGTACAGGGAAATGTTGTTCAGAATGATGACCTCGACAACATATTTCCAAAATCTCAGCAAACGCAGAATACACAAATACGTTCGATCAAGCAAAATTTCTTTGCTCCGATCGTTAATTAAAGCAATTCGTAAAAAATCATTGGTTCGTTTGTTCGCAGAATCGGCGCACGTTCTCGAAATGTAACATACCCTGCGGGGACTATCCGGCGGGACACGAATTAAATTACGCTTCGGGTCAAGTACGACCAAGGCAAAACAGCGTGTTCATTGGATCTAATACGTCCTTGCTGCCTGGCGCTCAAGGTATGCCACGTCGCACGAGAAGCGCGTTCGATCTTCAATTCTTGATGTTTTCGGAGAACAACTCGTGTAGTGAACAGGATACGTTAAGAAACTTGAAGTCAGCCAACGAGTCCACGAAATTGTTGCAACGCGAACGAAAGACCAGTATCTGTCAGTTAGACAGAATCGAAATGTCCAAGCCTGTCTTTCGAGACAGAGGAATGAGTGTCTGTCAATTCGATGCTTCCTCGAAATTGTGGCAACGAGATCGTGGAATGAGTGTCTGCCACTTCGACAGGATGGAGGTACTTGCCAGACCGTTGCAAAGAGACCGTGGCGGAAGAATCTGGCAATTCGACAGAATGGACGTATTGGCCAATCCGCTGCAGAGAGATCGCACAGGCAGCGCCTACCATTTTGACAGAATGGACGTTTTGGCTAGACCAAATTGTTCTATTGGCAAATCCTTGTCGAGGGAGAGGCGCGTCAGCATGTGTAACTTTCAGGAGAAAGACGAGGAAGCAGCGAAAGGTAGTCAAATGGTACGGCGTTTAAGCAGCAACAACATTGACAAGATCGTCAAGGAGGAGGCGTCCGTCGAAGAAGCGGAGTGTGAAACGGCGATGCAGCAGATATTTCCCAAATGCACACCCAAAGGAAATAAAAATGCTTCCTATCAATTGGACCAACCGTCTTGCAGCAAAACTCCTGACGTTGTGTTCGGATACAAGGCTACTTGCGTGTAGTGTGAGAAGGTTAAACGTATGACTTATCAAGGGAGAATATGTATGCTATACTTGAAATTTATGGAGTTAATCATCGTTTCAATTTCAAGGTATCGAAGGGTACTTGAATGCATATGACATATATTCGATCACAATATGGTAATAAATAGAAATTCTTATATAAAATCGTATCTAGGTGTAACACTTATACCGACTGTATAATGTTCCAGAAATGAAATTAAAAAATACTCCTTCCTTTTAAACGTACGGCTCATAAAGTTCCGAAAGAACCAAACTCCGTGTACATAATGATTCAAAGGCGTTTGATTCCGAGAATAATTCTACGACGAAAAATATATTTTATTAATGTTATACTTCGCTCTTTCGGTCATGTTATTCTGTGTGAAGGAATCGTCTGAATAAATTTACACCGTGTAACAAAATAACCACAACAGAATTTGAAAGTGTACACATTGTCAACGCCACGAGAATTTTAGAAATGAATAATTTCACTTTTCGGGCTGAAAACAACGATTTTCGACATTCAAATACCGAAAGAGTCGAAGCAAGCAGTTGTAATAATCTAAGAAAGTAGTAAAAGAAATTTATAAAGGAAGATGCGAACTATTTTTTCAGGAATTGTAATTTTTTAGACGACTGTTGAAAAGATATAAATTTATTAACACGTATTACAATTTTGGACTTATTGCGATATTAGAATTTACCAAGCATTCTGGCAAAAAACGGCGTTGAAGAGAACACGAAACAGGGACAATTATCTCCGTTACAAGGTTTGTGCCACCTTGTGATGGGATATAACGTTCGATATATACTTCGAATCCCAAGTTAAATCCACTACCCAACGTCCACTTCATAGGTTTTGAATACTACAATACATATTTAATCATTCCTTAATTCTACTTGCCAAATATGTATTCGCCAAGTAAGGTCTTCGCAAACTGATTTTGAATCTCGGAAAAAACACTTCCAATCACTTAATAGAATTATGAAAGTCAAGAAAGCAGTTCCACTTCACTGAATTTCTATAACAATGCCAGGAAGATTTTACAGAATTGTAGACGATAAACGGGATTCCTATAAATTTTATTTTAATATTTAAACGTGTGAATATTTCGTTTTGCTTCCATTTCTAAGATTTTGTAATATTTGTAGAAGATTTTCAACATAAAATTGAAACAGAAAATCGTGTATACCAATAAAAATCTTTTTATATTTCGTTCAGACTTGGTACATTTTCTAACATTAGAAAATTACAATTGGATCGAAAATGATCGAAAGGACGTACCAAGGTTAAGGATGATATCCAAACAAACTGTTTTAGTTAATGGAGAATTGCTAGTAAGTTTTAAACTTTCTGTTATTTTGGTTATGAATATAAAAGTTTACAGTCAACTCCATTTAGATTAGCTACGTATATAAATGAAATCTTTTCTTTTAATGACTACATTACATTTACAACTGGCTCTGTTGAGCCAACCAGGAAATTTGATAGTGTGGATATCGTGTGCGTGCAGATAGTGTTCAATAGTGTTTCCACTCCATTTCCTTATTTTTCATTCCAGTAACTCATATGGCTTCGTTCTCTTCTGACTCTTGAAGTTTGTGTCAGGTTTTTAGCTAGTTCGTTAAAACGTATATAATTTATTATTGTGTGTTGTTGCAAATAAATGAAATCTTAAAAGGAAAATATATTCTAGTTTAACTCCACGTGCCAAGAGAACAGACGTATTTCAGTTTTGCAGACTACACGCGCCTATGCAGTATTCGCGGACAATATAAACTGGTTGTCGTAAATACTTGTGAAAATTCATTGCCAATTTAGTTGCTATATATCCATTATCACGATCGTGGATTACGAGAACGCATTAAATGTTCAGAGAAGTCAATGCAATTTTCATGTCAACTGTGTTTTGTGTCCCATAAAAACAGATATTTACATCCTCTATCGTTTTCATAAACGACATTCTGTGTAATTACGATTCCTATCGTCAATATACCCGATCGCAATTTATTCTGTTATCTGTTTTTGCTAAAACGATTATTACTTGTTCGCTTAAAATTTACAATTATCGTCGAGATAAATTATTATTCGTTTTAAGTTAACGGCAATTTAATTTAAACGTATAACTCTTCCCAAGTGAGTTGCGAAAATTATGCATATATAAATCAAATGTACTATGAATTTCTATCGGAAAATATACAAATTGAAATCTCCGTTATCGAATGACAATGTCAGAGAACAATTCCATGAAATATGAGTCGGAAGAAAATCATTTGTCCAGGAAGTACTGTATTATTATGAAAATCATAACACTCGGGAGAAAAGTTGAACTGTAAAAGGATGGTTTACACCTGAGCGTATTGTTAGGTACTCTTTTTTAGATTATGTTTTCAAGTTTTGTTCAATAAGTATTCTATTAACCTTTAAACCTCGTAACATTCAACCTAACCGTAACCTAATTTCTATTTTTGTACTATAATTAGACGTTTGATACACTATAGCATTTCTTACAATTTTCACTTTTTTTATTTGAAACCGTAACCATAGACAACACAGTACAGAATAAATAATGAGACAAATAATTCAGACAAATGATGACATCTATCACCCTTTATCAGTATTCTATAAATAGTGTTAGCGTCTGAATCATTCTGTCACTCAATGACTCTCTGCGCCAAGTCGACTATATTTGGATTTGAAAATTTCGTTTTACGTAAACTTTACAAATTTGTCGTTCTTTTTAAATTGAAAAACAATAGTTTAAATAATAATTATTAAAAAATTTACATTTACACTGCCGATCTTAAATAACATATGGAGAATGTGATAGATTTGTATTAACAATACAAGAATATTATTATTTGTAATATTATCTTCTCGTGGAATCAAGAGATATATATTATATAAAATTTTAATTGTTTATTTAAAACCTTATCAATAGTATATTAAAAGTAAATGTATAATTTGTTGAAATGTCAATCAGTTTTGAATATTATTGCGCTAATTAATCAGAATAATCCTTCTATCAACTTGGAAAAATCTTCTTTACCTTATTTATAACTCAGACAACCTGAGAATAATAAATTGCTAAATAAATAACAAAACTATTGCATGCATAACACTTGACACTTACACATGTCAATATTTTTCTTACGTATTTAACTCTTAAACATAAATTTGATCGTATCATAATATTCCACTATCTTCTAATAAAAAGTAAATTCATTCTTGGTGTTTTCTATTTGTAGTCTTATAACTAAATTACGTTTCGTCAAGAATAAGCAAGCATTCAACTACTTTTGAGTAATGATATACCTACAATCCATTGTACGTTGAAGATAATATCATTTTCCATCGGTATAAAAGACTGTAATCGATTGTTTTCTCTGATGAACACAGGAAAGTTTTATGTAGACTGAACAATATATATTGGTATGACATTTCATATTGAAAAAATAAAAATAAAATTGTTTAGTCGTTTATTACTTTTGTGTTTCAAATTCTAAGCGAATAAAAGAAAAAATCTGTAAAGAAAATTAAATAGGTGCATTAAATACGTTTTCCGTGATTATTGTTATGGGAATTTGTGACGAAAGAAACTCAGGAACTTATCATTCTAACAAGCTTTCCTTGTAAGATTCCTTGTAATTATTTGAAGTTTATTCATTATATGTGTAGTTCTGCAACGCTTATAAAATTACTTTATTAATTTGAATACATTTTTAACACACGTTTTATATCTTTTTATAATGAGAAAATGTCAACTAATTCAAAGATAATTGCATATACAGTGTTGTAATTTATAAACTATTTACCAACTGTTTAATAGAAACAATTATAACATCATTCAGTTTGGATATATTTCAGTTATTGGTCATATCATAGCTAGTCAAAATGCGAATGTTCATGCAAATTCATATTTTTATAAACACAATTTAAAAAATAGAATCTAGCCAGAGATTTATATCATCCATCAAATATTATAATGAATACTATACTTTGAATATATTATATATTTGTATATATTATGTGCAACGTTCACGGTTGAATTACAGCTTCTTTTCGCAAAAATAGATTATATTTCGTAATGATATTTTGTTGAAATTTGATGATTTATACATCAAAAGTCTCAAATATTCATCAGTATACTGCAAATTTTTATGCATTTATATTTAAAGACTGGAAAATATACAGAACGCACATGACATGCACAAATATATAAAATACCTAAAATAAAATACATACTATGATATTTAGTAAGTAATACAATTCTCCAACCAGGTTCCATTTCTTTTAACTATATTCATAAGAATATGAGTTTGCATACCTAAATGCTATCATGCTACACATACACAATAACATGTATTACAAACACAGTGAAATGCAGCATCGTTTAAACACTTGAGTATTTAACAGAAATCTGTGCAAAAGTTTGATATAAAAGTTTCTTTGCTTACATCGAATGCATTTTGTACATTCATTTTACATATTTGGTTAGCTTAATGTCCCTTCATGAATGATACATGTGCTTTTTACGGTGAATACAAATCGGTGCTTGATTTCGTCCCCATTCTATTCTCGGCAACGCTTCGTTAACAATGCATTTTAAATTTATCGACCATTCGAAGCTCCAAAATGGACGATACACGCATTTCAACGACTTATGACACTCTTTAATTCTTTTATTTTTTTAATTAATTTTTATTTTTCAAATAATGTTTTCTACTGTTCATGAAATTATTGTTTAATAATCATTAAAAATTATTCCAAAAATATGAAAATCTTAAGAAATTATAACGATTTCTGTGATGTTGACAGATTACTATTTACTACTTGTTTTTTCTGACACATGCGAGACAACTTTGCTGTTTCGAGGCTCTGGGCTAAATGCAGTCATTCGGTACGTTTTTTTTTTTCTTTTTTTAATATTTTGCATTAACAATTTGTCCAATTTGGACATTTGGTAGAATAATTCGGTACGTGGCCAGTCACTTTAAACAGAGTCTCTATTCTTTGGCAATGCAACGTCGGGTCGTTTGCCATTAGTGAACTATCTCGCGTATCTACTAAACTTTAGACAGTCGCATATTAACACGTCATAGGATCTTTTACATTTGCGACTGGTTTGCGACTCTGTAGTTTCTGAGAGACAAATTCTTTGATCATAAAATACTGTTGCAAATGGATTTTTATCAGTGGTGAGATTTGTCACGGCATTTCCTAATTTTCTATCGAGGCAAAGAAAGGCGAAAATACAAAATTTGAAAATATATGCCATTTGTCGAAATTACTTTAAAGTTTAGTGCCACTTGAGTGTTGCTATCCAGATGGTAAAAAATTAAAGCTTCCTCTCAAAAATAAACAATCGTCTCCGATCGTGTCGTAAATCTCGTGCCAGTTTGAATTTTCGTGAATTAATGAAACCGAACAAGCATCAACTTTATTCTTTTGAATGAAACCCATACATTTCTTAACACAGTAATCGATCTGTTATAGCATTTCCTGCAACAATCCATGAACTTATTTATGCTTAAAAAGTATTAGTGCCGAACAAACAAATTTTTAGAAAAGCTGAAGAATATAAATAAAATCATTAAATTTTGTATTTCTCTCAAATATTAACACCCAAACATATGTGTAGTATTACGATAAGAAATTTTCCCTCATTATAATATTAATTATTTATATTAAAATCATCTATAAATTATAACATTATATATTATTATGATATTATACTATTATATATTATATTATAATATAATATGTTGTCACTAACATGCGATTACACACACGTTTTATTTAGTACCATTTACATTATTATTAAAGTACAGTATGATTACTAGAGTTCAGATTGAGACAATGGGAGTTCTTATTATCGGAGTTTTAAAAAATTGGAATCAAAATCTTAATAGAAAAGTACGGAAAGATTCATCACCGATCGATTATGAACAGGTAATTTTTTATTTTCATCTGATATATGAAAAACAACGACTACGTAGGATGATCTAATATTTCATTTGATTAAAGCTTATAAACTAATGATAAGTTAATAATTAAAAGCAGTATTTCATATTTTTCTTATGGAACCAGCAGACTCTTAAAAAACTTAACAATAAACAAAAGCTACAAGTTTCTAGTATAAATCATTATCTATTATCACGAACAGTAAAGAATATGAAAAATTAATATTGCATTATTATAAACCCTGGATAATGCATAAAATCCTATTCAATATACGTCGTTTTTGAAAGAAACGCTCAACATACTTGTAGAAAAGGAAAGCTTATCCTCGAATCAGTATTAGGTAAATTTTTATTCCGATAACAGATAACGGATAAGAATAAAGAATAAAGTTCTATTTGCAACTAATAAATAAATACCCAATCGAATAAGAATTTATTCGTATAAATATTTATTGCCACATAAAAACGTATTTCTATAATAATTCATTCGGACAAATGTTTATTTTTATCATATCGCGAATGAACAAACAAATAACAATATACATATCGTAAACTTGCTTCAAAAGTGACAAAACTAAAAAATCGCATTTTTTGTGCTATCGCTATAAGAATGTTGCAGAAACACAAAATGTTATTCTTTTATCTTGATAATTTTATTATGATGCTCGACAGTGATTATGATGCTGTTTTTTCTACTTTAAATAAGACTTTAGATTTTAGAAGACAAAAATGAGTAGCTGGAATGAATAATTTTTAACGATTAGATTTATAGTTTGTAGTTTATAGAAATAGCTGAAATACGAGCAATGATATCGACCACAATATTGTAAATTCTCTTCGATCTTTCTGAACAAGCAAATTATTATTAACGATATGCAAAATTAAAAGCATCGTACCGCGTTTGAGGTATATTTTGATTATTGTTTTTTGTGACTTGATCGGTTTTAAAAAGATAATGATTTGATCTTAAAAGTTAGTTACATTTAAGACAAAGACAAGATTAAATGAAACTTTTATGAAGGAACAAAGAGATTTTGTAATGATGGCATGTCCTTGCTAAAAAAAATAGAAAAATATTATGGAGTGAGGGATGATTCCACTTTTTGTAGAATTTAAAGATCTAAATAAATGTCTATTGAAGGTACAAACTTATTGGATGGTCTAACGCGTCCGCGTTGATATAACTTTTTATTTTAAAAATTATATTATCTAGCATTACGTCGTTTCTTTAGATTTCAGTTAGATGTATTTCCAATTCGACTATTTCAATTCCATTTCGACTATTGTCACTTCAGTTGAATGTAAACGCAAGTGCAAGCTACCGATATAATATTTGGAATTATGCCACTTTTGAAAAATGATTTTAGTATGTTTTGGGTATGCTACCTTTGGTAAATAAATCTAAATATGTATTCAACTTTTGTGGCTAAAAACGAGTGATAAAAAGAATATTAAAATAAGGAGTGCGCTCTAGATGATGATGCAAGGTGTGTCACAATTACAATCAGATTGAATGACGACAATTGCTTAATTATGGCTATGGCAGAATCTAGATTAAAGTGTTAAGGGTTTTCCCAAAATTGCAAAGGGAAGGCTCCGGTGTTCTTTCATCTCCGACATATATAAACCAAGAAATTATTATGACTTCTGTTATAAAAATACTTTCAATCTATGATGGATATTTTGTATAAAATACAATTCTTAAAATGTTAAGTTCCATTTTCATTTTTGTAATATAACAAATGATTATTTGCACAATCATTACTTGTATAATTTTAACACTTGAATATTTCTGTTACTTGCTCTGTATAGATCAAGACTTCGAGAATTTGAATTTAGTCATGTATTTCAACCTTTCTTTTTGCACGTGGAGAAATCCTCATGGACACTCCGCTGCCGCTAATAACAGCAGCAACAGAGTAGTGTCGGACTCTTACCGACTAAAACTCCACGTTGGCCATCCTATGCGTATGACAGGGGTGCTCCAGGAAAATTGGAACATGTATTTCAACCTGTAAATGTATCATCCCCTTATTTTCACAAGTAACTATGTTTTACGACTAAATAACTTTATTCTCTTGCACAATACGTTTTCATAACTTGAAAGAATATAACGAATTTGTTGCAATAGTAGATCCAAACCATTATTTTGTGAAGACTAGTAGTGGACTAACTTACACTACTATGATTTTCAGGCCTCTAAAAAATAATACGTAAATATTGTTCGGATGAATTTCTCGATTAAAGGAAATTGATTCGGATAATTATGTTGGATAAATATTTATACGAAAAATTCGAATAATACCTAACTCTCCCTTGGATAATGTCTATTTCGTATATCTTAGCCAACTTTTATCGTCCCTTCTACTTTTTAACCTTATACAGGGTTATATGTGTATAGCAAATTGTAGGCGTGTTTAGCTATTTCGCCTCTCTCTTCTAGAAACGGGCGTGAAATGATTCCTTATAAAAAAGTAAAAAGAAAATATAAAATAAGATGTTTTCATACATCGCTTAGTTTTCAAGAAAGTCGTTTAAAAATTTGTTCAGTGTACTTAAACTGGGCTAATTATCAACTGGATATGAGAAAACAATTAATAGGATGTTATTCTAGGTACGAAAATAAGTAGAAAATGTAGAATCAAATATTTCCGCTTAAGGCTTCATTTTCAAGACAATAAGGTTTGAATACGTTTAGTTAAGAATTGACTTATTGTTAGAACATCCGCATGACAAATTTTGAAATTTATTTCCATCGGAAACAGAGCGTCTTCTGAAAAAATGTTATTCTACGTTTTAAACTTATTTTCACGCGTAGAATATCCTCCTGTCGATTATTTAACCCTGTCCAGTTTGAATTAAATCATAATTAAAATATACTTGATAAATTTTCCAACTCAATCTTCTCGAAAACTCAGGCTCGGACGAAAAAATGCTATTCTATATTTTATTCTTATTTTTTGGACACTCCTCGTATATGTTATTTGGCCGCGCCCTTATAAATGACCTTTACAAACTATTTTATTCTTCCAAAACGACCAGTTGATAGTATAGATGGTATATTCCTGAAAATTTAGGAATAGCTCAAATACTCCACAAAATGACGCATTGTGGTTGAATCAAATATTATTTATGAAGCGGGCGACCTCGCCGATTTCAATAATCTTGGAATGTTTTGTCAAGGTCAACACATTATCATCACTCGGCTTTAATTTTCGAAATATTCGCAAAGTTTCTGTTTCGACAACGGTATGATTTTGATAATCGAATAGTTACATTTTTCAATATCATGGCTGGAGTGTTTCCAATTTCGAATAATGATAATATAATATAAAGCTTAATATGAATTATATCTGTCTTATCATTTAATACCTTTATTTATTTCACAGTAGCGTTATCTAATCGATAAGGTTAGCGAATAATTATCTAAACCAAATCTAACTCATTGATTTCTCTATTGTATGTGAGTAGACATGATCATTGAAAATGACTTAGGTTGGGAAATATAAAAGTAATGTAAATTGGACTGAAGTTTCTTGCGAGTATCTTGAAAAATAAGGGCAAACGACACTAACGCGCATAGGAAAAATTGTTCAAAATTTTTGCCTTGACAACATATTTCAATGAAATACACTGAATACTGAACTCTTTATTCAAATCGTCGATATTTCCAACGTATAGTGATTAAATGTGTTTGTACACCACTGCTTTTATCATTTCTTTTACATATTTATTAATTACATCCAACTATAATAAATTTCGTATCATTTATAGTAGCATTTATATGATTACAAAAATCTGATATTATAAAAATAGAATCCGAAAATACGGCTATGTAAATATATCTTTTGCAGCCACTGTAACGACAGAGCGTGCATTATCAACATATTCCACGTTCATTCGAATGGAAAATTATGCAAAAGCGTAATGTTAATATGATATTAACCGAGATAATTTATGGACACATTTATTTGTTCCGCCTCGATTGTAACCTTTATCGATATTGGGAAATGAATTCACGAAGGAAATAAAAAAAAGGAGAAGAGAACGCGTGCTCAGGGATTATTCAAATATTTGGTAGTCAAGATTTTGTAGCACTGTTGTATTGCGTTCATACATTTTTCGAAGAAACTACGAATGGTTGTATGGAAAAATAAAGAATATTAAAAAGTCTCAGTGTATGCATGCTTACTCATTGTTAATTACGTACCTACATATACTCCCAACAACATTTGATTTGTGTTGTATAAATGTAATCCATAAGTAGTATTCCTAATAGCAGTATGTTGTAATCCTACAATCGTATCACGCTCTTTCAACCTAAATCTCCTTTTTATGCGATTACTTCAAAGGTAAAGTATATTCGCATACCTAAACTTTTCACACTGATCCTATGCAAAATTCTTTTTACCAAGATCAATTATAGCCCTGTTTAGCGTAGTCCCTTGTAATGCATATGCGGTTACTGCCCAACTTAGGATAATGGGTAACCTATAACCTTTCGTTGCCTGAAATGTTGCTACTACCAGAGATATTGGAACGTAGCCATCTGCTGTCATAGTAGCCAGTCTACTGAATTAATAATGTACATACGACGTGATTTCGCTAATTCATCGAATATTTTTGTGTTATATCTGTCTACTAATTTTTCTGTCGGGAATGTACTTACCGTTGCACTATCCTCAAACTCAACGGTTAGGGCAACTCGCCTTCGCTCGTGTGACATCAATCACATCTCAACCTTCATCAGAGATAAGACATCGACTCCGAGTTTCGGACTCATTTGAACACATCACCACCTTATCATCATAGCCTACACCAAGGCTGTGACGCACCTTAGTCCACATCAAATATAGGACATCGACCCCGAGCTTCGGACACTTTTCCACATCATAACCTATACCGAGCCCCGCAACATGCTCAAACCAAAACGCATATAAGCCGAGACTTCAGTCAGCTCGGGCTATTCTAGTTCCTGTTCTTGCGCAGTCCCTTTCTCCAGTTCAGTGTCATTCTATTGCTTTTTACGTGACACTCGTATAGTATTCCTAGTTGAGAAGTTGTATCGTCACAAAAGCGTGAATTATTTAATAGGTCGATAAACTTTGTATCGTCGGTTTGCCTCATATTAATGATGAGTTTGCAGCGTAAAAATTGATGTCGTAAATTAATTTCTACGGCACATTATTGTGATTACACAAAACACCAATGTCCTTCTGGCATTGAACACTGAGTATAGTTGCATGATGTTACTAAAAAGAAACACATTTATGCCACCAAATAAATTTTAGGTTCTTAAATGAATTATTCGCAAATTCTCATAAGATACCATTGATATATCATCGATAATCAACCAGTTTACATGACGCCACTTTCGTCTCTCCTTCAATTCCTTTCTTCCTTCATTTGCTGATGGGTCACAGTAGTGCTTTTCTCAACGGTCAAGGAAAATGCGAAACGCAAAATTTTCCGCAATATTCGACGGGCAGCAACGCAAGTCTTCGTATGAATCTACTTGGTCATCGTATTATACTTTCATCGGCATAAATCATAACTGCACCTTTCGAACACTTGTTATTAATTGCTTCTTTGTATATTGCATTCAAATCAACAACCTGGGCAAGTGTCGGTTAAATAATATGCATGAGCAAACTGTTCGACGGTTATATTTCTCAATATAAGACTCAACTAGCGATTCCGTCACAGGAAACTTCGTTCTGCGAATTCGGACATAAATCTACTTTTATTGCGCGTGTAACATGCTATTAAGTTATAGGAATATCCTTCTGTATCACTGTTCAAAGCATAATGTCGGTGGTCCAATGCAACAAGTTTGTTTCTTGTGTACATGCGGGGCCACACAGCACAAACAATATTTTATTTATTAATAGGTGTTACGTCGCGTGAAACGGTCCGCGCGACGTCTCTAGTTACCTGGCCGCCAAGGGCCTGCACCGCTATTTAGACCCCCAATAAACCTTTTTTTTTTGCACGTGAAGAAATCCTCATGGACACTCCGCTGCCGCTAATGACGGCAGTAGCGGAGTAGTGTCGGACTCTTACCGACCAAAACTCCACGTTGGCCAACCTGCACGTATGGTCGGGGTGCTTCAGGTACCTCCGTGAAATGCTTCCATTGCACTCTCTCCCGCGTCCTCTCGTTCGAGCCAGTCCTTGTCTTGGCTGTTGACTTCGGCGCTAGGGGAGGCCATTGCCCCTGGCGTCGTCTCTGCTTCTAATCGCGGTTCGTTGTGGTGGCGATAGAGCGGCTCTAGGCCGCCTGACTGCCATCCTCCGCCATCGCGTTATCCTGCAGGGGTAGGAGTTTCTCTTCCTCTCCCTTTCTGCTCTCTCCTTTGCGAGCATAACTCACTCGCAGAAGAGGCGGACAGCCTCATATTCCTGCCGCCCGCTCAGCATCGCTGCTACGATCGCCGAAGGGGTGAGCCTCTCGCCGATGACGTGCCGCAGAGTGTAGCGGGGCAGCTTCCACGCCGAACAAAACTCCAGCGTATGCTGCGCCGTGTCCCTGCCCTCCCCGCAGTTGTGACAGATGTCCGTCATCTCCCGTCCGATTTTCCTCAGGTACTCCCCGAACACGCCGTGTCCCTTGAGTATCTGGGTCATCCTGTAGGTGAACGGGAGGCCACGGCGGCTTCTCCATGTCCCCCAGTTTGGGAGAACCGCCTCCGCGCCTCGGTGTTCGCCTCCTTCGCTGATCAGCTGGGATCGCCACTGGTCCCATGTGTCCTCCTCGGCGGTTCCTAGGTCGTCTGGGGCCATCCTGCTCGGCCTGGCCCCCTTCCGGGTCCCACAGTCTCCTTTGGTCGTAGCTCTTCTTGAGTATCGACGCCCGGAGCTCCCACGGCGGAGACGCGGCTAGAACGGTTGCCGACGCGTGCGACACCGTTCGGTATCCCCTGACGATTCTGATGGCAGTTACCCTGTGCAGCCTCCTGAGGAGCAGGATGCTGCGGCGACTCGCCATTAGATTGCCGGCCCATACCGGGGCCCCGTACATCACCCGAGACCTGAAGATTAACTCGTTCGAAGACTTATATTCCATTTCTTTATATGACCATCTTCGGTCATGGACGGCTGCGAAACACGTGCGTATGTTGTGAATACGAAAACTGTGACAAAGGAATGTTTTTGGGGAGAAAGTTAATTGCGAGTTACTTGGGAGTTAGTTACGAGTCATGAGTCAACGCCCGTTGGCCGTGTTGAAAAACGCCCGTTCCCGGCGATCACGGAAGTGCAACACGGTGACCGCGGTGCGGAAGACAAGGATGGGTGACCGCTCCATGCGGGCGTTTGACGAAGAGATGATGGAACTGTTTTTTTCCTTGGATCTGGGCCCTGTAGGAACGGGGCAGCCCACATGCAGAATTGCAAGCCGCCTCCTCTCATCACCAACGGGGAGAACCGAAAAGGAGATGCACCCTTGGAAGATATATCCTGTACACTACCTGAGGCATCTCTGCTAGTGTCAAGAAGACAACCGTGGGGGTTTTAGTCCGACACTACCCGGCTGTATGTGTGGGACACAACGCCGGGTGTCCATGAGAATTTCCCCCACGTAAAAAAAAAAAGTTACGAGTCATGAGTTGTTAGTTGTCACTCAGAAATTGACTAGTTGTATCAATTTAATTGTTTTAGTTGTATTACACTACTACATTAAGAAATAGCTCTAAGTTAAAAATCGTAGTTTTCTGTATCAATCATTGTAAATAAATCTATTAAATAAATAAGTCACTATACAAATAACTTTACATTACTATATACCCTCATTTTAAAAAATAGAAATGATCTGAAGAGTTTTGATGCTGTTTTAACGGCCTGGATTATCATACTTGATATTACAGTTAGATGTTGTGTCAACATTACAGTCAGCTTCGTCGTCAGTGATGATACTGACGAGAGTATAAACTCTCGACTACACCCATAAAGTACAATAACAAATTTTGGCTTCAGAATGATTCAGAAGAAGATGAACAAACTGAAAATACAATTATAGCTTGTATCACTTGTACGTCGCATAATTGAAAGGTGGGATAACCAAGATACCAGTTAATTAAAATCGTTGATAATCGGATTCCGGTTAATGGAGGCTCCATTGTATTCTGACTTCTCCTTATCAAATGCAGGAATTTATGGCATAGAGTTCCGTCCATCAGAAACGTAAGTACTGGCGGTAAATTTATGATAGTTGAAATATGACCATTACAATATTTATTGTAAGTATAATTATATTATACATTGCTCTCGAAAATTATAATTACAGTGACGGGCGAGAGAAAGTTTCATTATTTTATTATAATTTTATTATATTTTAGAAAACGGAATTTTACTTTACTATATGTTTTAAAATAGATTATTGCTACTAACATGCTGGAAAGTATTTAATATAAAATTAATAATAATATGCAAGTTTCAATTTTGAACGTGTTTTCGATTACAACTGTATGTTGTCGGCTAGTTTTTGGTCGCAAATACATCATAAAAAAATGTGGCATTTTTTTGCAGGCTACAACTGAAGGTGGCTACGACTGGATGTGTAAGATATGATCCCTGTTGACCTAATTCTGCGATCTGTCTTAATAGATAATACATTGCTCGCCATGTGATACACAACGTGATGGACGGAGAATCCACAATAGTTGCAAGTCTGAATAATACTGTGTGTATCATATAATGCTTTTCAGCAAAATACGATGCGAAAAAATGCCCTTTTGGAGAAAGAATATATTCATTAATACGTAAACGATTTTATCACTATTCTATAAAAGAAAAGCAGTCCCGATCAGAAAGAAACGGATATTTGTGAGTATTGCTACAGTCAAGGTGTTAAGTTATACCTGAAAAACATCCAGACGTATTTTGGTTGAAAGATAAGATTTTGATAAGTGGAGCAAGGAATATCATCGTCAACAGGTTAGTATCAACGGGACTGGATAAATTATTACGTATTCCAAATAATAAATAGTATATTTTATTTTAGATCATCATCATTATTTACTAAAAATGTTCTGTATTATAACATTAAATAATAAAACAAGCTACCTCGGCCAACGCTCATATAACGTTGGGAGCACTCGTTCTCGTATCCAAACATCTGAACAACAGTGTAAAAATACTTTGTTACCAAACACTAATTAGACCGATCATAATCTAAGGCTGTCCGATCTGGTATAACAAAACAGCGTCGTTAATGGAAAAAATCCGAATATTTGAAAGAAAATGCATCAGTACTTGTCTGAGTACATATAGATCCTAACATAGTGATTTCAAAAAATACTTTAAAAATAAAAAGATCTAGGATTTAGCCAACACACACCGCATCGATTGTCACACCCTAAAACTAATAAGAAATCACTTCGCTCAAGCTGCAAAGATAAAAAAAAATAGCTTAATTTTCAGTTGTCTATTTCCAAACAAACTATACCACAAAAGTACACTCAAAACAGGCTATATCCCCCCAGAAGCGTTCTTATACCTAGATGAGAAAAATTACCTCCAGGATCAAAACAATATATCTATAATTCACCACATAAAAAGAAAAATAGGAATTAAAACAATACTTTACGTAGAAAATTTAAATGGACAGACCATAGATACTAGGTGTTACAATACGGTTCTCCCACACAAAGACACAAAACACAAATAGAAAAAACATAAAAAAGTATTGGTGCATATCGAAATCATAAAAAGAAAAAGAAACGAGAGAACCGCAAAACGTCAGCAATATTCAATCTCTCTCCTGTAAAATAAGTGTAAATATTATAAATAAATCTAAATGGCATCCCCTTACCCTCCCTACTCTTCCTTCGCCACTCTTCCCTCAGTGCCTTAGCCCCACAGGAACCAAAAGTAGGCTACCGATCTGTGCTGTTTTGCGACCAAGTTTTCAGGATAGAAGAAGAATGAAAAGACAATATCGTATAAAAGTACCGCTTTTGAGTGGCTTGAATTCAATTATAAACTGTAATGTTGAAAATGTAAATCAGACAGAAAATATTGTATGGCCACGCCGTACCGTCGCGTAACGGTACTTTTGCCAAAACCACTTTCTAATAGAAATTCCTTGTTTATTGAGAATATATATATGTAATATATACTTTCTTGGACAATAAACGTTATATATGTCGGGTTATCGTTAGAATTGAGCGCGCGTAACAATTCTTCATTTGAATTAGTCATCGTTTTGTACAACAGAGATTATATTTACAGGTATAAATATGACTTTTTATAAAGTTTGACGAATAACCGTGGTGTTTAGACATGCGAGATGCTATTGACAATGTTCTTGGGTTCAAACGAATCCACAGTCAACGGGATAACTCATTACTAAGCGTAGAATACTTTGAAGCACAAAATACGTTTGCTGGGACGCTCGGTATATACTGCTCGATATGTAACTTTCCAAGCCGATCGCAGGAATAATAGACTGATGAAAATTTTCCTCTCTTTACGATTGCGTTCGTTTGTTATATACTGGTTAGAAACATCGAGGAAGTTTTAGTCGCCGTTGCTAGACAGTTTCAGCCTGGAGATTGATTATTAATACAACATGTGTCCCATTATATTGACACCTCCGAGGTAAAATCACACGTGGCTAGGCCCGTCTTTGAGGCTATATGCCGCCACAACCACATTTCTAAGGAGAACCATACAACCTCCACACCTCCGTCAGGCAAAACGTCCATCCCGTGACCGTGCCTACCGTTCGGCGACCAGTTGTGTCACCTCGAGCCCAATCTCGCTATCACAAATCTCGAACAATTACAATCAGATTGAATGACAACAATTGTTTAATTACGGCTATGATAAAATCTAGGCTAAAGTATTAGAGGATTTTCCCAAAATTTCAAAGGAAAGGCTTCGATTTTACCTCAACTAACTGATTCACGAGTAAGAATAGCGGATGTTCCGACTGATGAACTATCAACTACACAAAGGAGTGTTCTCCTCTGAAAGATAAGCAATTTTCAAACGTTTATTCTTTCCAAGTGTTGAAAAATATTATCGAATGAAAGGTTCAAACAGGACTTTACTCTCCGATTGCTGAGAGATGTGTTCTATTCCAGAATTCAAATGGAAGTGGCTTTGCTGGACTTTACCGAGCGTCCAACAACACCGAAAAACGGAAGTCGACTCTCCGGAAGTGCTCGCATTCGTGACATGCTCCGTTATTGAACACATGATAGACAGATGGGTAGAAACGATGGATAGAAAATAAAAAGCATGATTACAATTTGTTGGAATAGGATATTACACGCATAGACGCAAATAATCTTATACAGACACCTACACAGGCATTTGAACAGGACACTTACACAGGTCATACTCACTACTGTATAGAGAGTGGGGTTCAAAATTTTTAAGGGACCATGGGTCACTATCTACAGTCAGTCTGAGAGTAACTGGCCAACTGTCAACAATCCATATCACTCACTTAAATTTTAAATACATTTGGTTCTGTAATTCTGTTTAATAAATATCACCTAATATTATTTCAACATAAACATTGTGTCTTCCACAGATTTAAGTAACTTTAAGATTAAGTTCTAACACAATTATTGAAAAGAAATCGTTCTGAATGCTAATGTGTAGATTAAAAACTAACTTCTTGTCTTCGAAGGCGTATGTCATAAAATTACGTAGGAAAATCCTTACGTTTTCGTTTCTTCCGAAGGAACAGTAAATGAAACGAAGGATTAGATGTCGGTATATTTCATATGAATTCCATCAAAAGTCGGATAATTATGCGGAAAAGGGGTTAGGTCGCCTTGAGGTGTGTTGTACAGGGGAAGGTTTTCTTAACTTTTGAACTACAGACATCCCGCTCCTCGGACAAAATGCATGTTACTCAAGACCCTTCTTTCTACAACATGTTCAAAATTTTAAAAAATTGGAATCGAGGCCCTCTGTTCTACACAAGTACCAAACAACGTAAAACAATTTTAAAATATCATAAATATGCAATTTAATGAATTCAATTTATATGATAAATATTTTGTAACACAGTAAAATTAATAGAATTGAATATTTATGTATATATACAATACAATTTTCGTCTATCAAAAGGATAAAATTTGATAAATTCTGCTTTACACTGTACAGGGTGGAAGAAAATTATATGTCGCAGCCATCATAACGTGAATCTACACCTCTGGATCGGTGAGGATTTGTTTAAAAAAGGTACCGCAAAATTGATCTCAGCTCTGAAATTCGAGATAAAATTTTTTTGCTTGCGACGTATTCTACTCGCGCGAGGACCAACTTTATCAGAGGAACCGTGGCTCGGAACTCAACCGTTCTCTTGACAAATGATGTTAAATCTTCAATAGTTCTTGCGGCTATTTTATTTACAGTGTGCTTTCTTTCATAATCAGATGCAAGGTAAATAGCCGCGTCGTTTCTCTGATAACTTATTGCAGCTCGCAAATAATACCTCAGTAGTCATATGTTGTTCTGTTGCTAATAACCGCGCTATCAACCGCCTAGTGTTATAATGCGAATTGTTTACATTTAAACGACGTGACGCAAATAGCTAATAGCTTTTTTCTCGATTTACTGTCACATGCGGTAGTGAAATTTTTGTTTCTCGTCGATACGCGAGCAGCTGACAACATGGTGAAATATAAGAACATTCGTCACATGCTTCGTGCTATGAAACAGCAGGAAATTATACATTATTTCGGGTAATCTATAGAAATTCAGTAAGGAATAATGTAATTCCATTAGTCCTCCTACTCATCGAATTGTATTATGCGTGCCCATTGATGGAACAATAAAAGCGAAAACGATAACATGTTTTTCTTTACGTTAATGGACGCGAGATCGATGTGCACCCATCATGTAATAAAATTACGCACACAATATTAATACTTGATCACCAAATTGTTGGTTTCGCCGCTGAAAACCGCGCCAATCTGGAATTTCTATTTAATAGTGGCCTTCCATTAGGCCATTACTCCTCATTTAATTGCCATGAATTTGCAGATCTAATGCCTACTATTTTGTTGCTACGTCAATAACACGCTATATACATTGTATATCTTGTTCATAAATATTAGATCATCCCATAAGTTCGTGCCGTTTTTCGAGCGGTTATATGTGTTAAGATTGTTGACATACCTTTCAGTTTCATGAAAAAATGTAATCCCCCTCTCGTTGTTCTTCTTGTTAATTTTTCAACAAGATCTCGAATTTTATCTTCGTCTGTCTGAGGAGGACGCCCGGAGCGTTCCTCGTCTAACAGAAATTCCCAGCTCTAAAACGTTGGAACTACTTCCTACAGGTGCGAGATGAAAGCGCATTTTCTCCGTAAACAGCACATATGTTTTTCGTGGCAATTGTTACAGAACTTCCTTTCCGAAATTCATATAACATGAGATGTCGAAAATGGATACGCATTTCACTCATGATTTTTTACTGTTAGAAGTCACTGTGTTCATTATATTACGATCTTATACCCAGGAAAATCTGCTCTAGCCTGTTCTCGATCAGCTAAGCTCAAGCGCATTGGTCCCTTATCGCCGTATGTTTATAAATCGACACATGAAATGTATACATAAAAGTCGACACGAACTTATGGGATGACCTAATATATTTATATTGTAAGCAAAATAGCTGCAAAAATGATTGAAACTTTATCATTTTCCAAGAGAACAGTTGAGTTTCGACTCACGGTTCCTCTGATAAAGTTGGTCCTCGTGCGAGTAGAATACGACGCAAGTGTCGCACACTCAAGAGGGTCACCCGCTCAGAAATAGTAATCAAGTAGACGAAACATCCTGCATGCCACAGCTACCGAAATAATAACAAAACAGTAGTTGAATAGCCGCCTCTGATATACCTCCGACGATAACCCCTCCAAAGGGACTAAAACCTCACTATAAAAACCCTCCTAAATTAGCGCTCAACACCTTATTCTGATGTAACACTTTGAACCGTCACTCTGTTGGATTTATATAATAAAATTTCCATCATCTTATACGAAGTTCAATTTCTTCACCTTATTATTCATGAAACGTTCGAACTGCGACGCGAGCCCGTTCGTATGCTTTATTAATAAGACAATGTTACACTTCAATTGTAGAACACAGACTGACTCACTGACTGAAGGACTGGGATGTTTACCTTCTCACTATGATTCACATATCCCACGGATGAGAGTCCGACTACTGTCTGTTCTCATCGTTATTGCTTGACCAAGTGTTATCGACATATTCTGAAGTCGGCAGATGTCTGGCTTTTGGGTGACGTTACAAGATCTACATAGATCACCGGCGATCTATCGGTTTAGTGATTTCTTGTGTCTCTGACGTGCACAAGCAAAAAAATTTTATCTTGAATTTCAGAGCCGTTATAAATTTTGCGGTACCTTTTTTAAGAAAATCTTTACCGATCCAGAAATGTAGATTCACGTTATGACTCTTTAAGACAGATGATATTTTTAAACTTGAATCAAACGACTTGTTTGACTTGTTGAGCTTCTTAAGAATTATAATAGAAAAATTAATTTATTAGATGACGCATAAAAACAGTTTTGAAAGTATTGCAATCGATAGGAATCGCGAAGAAGAAAGTAAAATTGCAATTTTTTGCAAATTTTTTTGCGTCTCATCTAGTAAACAAAGCCGAATATTAACAGAAGTAACTATTCAATATGTATATACAGGGTGGTTGGTAACTGGTAGTACAAGCGGAAAGGGGGTGATTCTACGCGAAAAAGGAAGTCGAAAATTTTCGCTCGGTAAGCGTGCACTTTATCACGTTTCGTTATAACGGATCTCACTGTAGAAAAACGAAAAAAAAAAAAAAATTAATTTTTATTCTATATTTTCGACATCTTTTTTCGCGTAGAATCGTCCCCTTTCCGCATGTAACACCAGTTACCAACCAACCTGTATATGGAAATCACAAGAAGACACGAAAGGGACTGCTTTCATATTCGTTTTCCTTACCTTCGATAGAATAGATTTTATAAAATAACAGTTAAAATATCCGCTGTAAACTAATGGTTTTGCAGCGTAATTAACTTTTTATAAGAAATGTCAAGATGAATTGATTAATATCTTAATAAATATACGTGTATGGTTGCATTAAAAGAAAAGGTAAGTTGATCTTCATATGTCTCCTACGTTTTTACCTACCTACGAAAAAGCTATTGACATTAAATTATGTTCCATTTCAAATCATTTAACTTTCGTTCAAAAGATTTTCCAGTATCATGAACAATTTCAAAGATGTTTTCTGGGACCGTTTTAAATGGGATACCATCCAAGTATAAAGTTAATACTAAGCTTACATAAACGATTCCGCATAACCAGATTCAATACATTTTTAATGTATTAAAGAATGCAAAACACGTATAAAATATACTCAAAACACAGAAATTTTATGCATTTCTTCCACTATTTTTTCCTTTTATTATTGCTACTGCTAAAACGGTCCCTACACGGTGAGATTTTTCTTGAGACGTGCCTCGAGACAAGATTTTATACAAAACGAGCCAATACTCATGAGACATACTGAAACCTCATGAAACTTACTCACAGCCAGTATCTGTTCTGACTTCGAAATGAAATGACGTTAGAAAATTAGTTTCTGAAAAAAAAATGATTGCGATTGGTATAGCGGTAGTTAAGTGCATTAAAGGAAACTAGGTTCTATGTAAAAAGAGAAACTGGTCGAAAAATTGGCTAATGACAAGAGATACATTTTCGTACGTAGCATTATTAAAAGAATTCGGACAAAACGAGCCAAAAGATTTTAAATTATGCCCGAATAGAAAAGGTGTAAGTGCTGAAGAACGCCTAATAATTACACTGGGGTATTTAGTTACTAGACAAAATTATGAAGACTGAAACTTTCCTCTGTATATCGACACAATTATTGAAATAATTAGTTTTTGGGCGTAACGTTCCTTTTCTTGATTTCATATTATCGGCAGCAATTAGTTGTTCAGAGTAAAGTTTTTAGATTTTCGTACTTCGTTCTCAATCCCTTAATAACGCACCATCAACCAGAAACTTAAAGAATCAGGTTTTAACGTGATTCGACTGGAAATGAATTACAAGAATAGGAGAAATATAATGTTTTTATACAGAGTGTTCCAGGCTTCCCCGACAAACTGCGGCCACTGAATCTGTAGCAATAGTTTCTAAATTATTTTTAGTCACGGCACATTTTAGAAAATGTACAGATATTTTGGCACATTTTGGATGCAAATTCTAAAATTTATTCAAAAGAGATATTAATACACATCACCATTAATAAAAAGAAATATACGTATATATATATATATATATATATATATATATTTATATTATATATATATATAATATGTTTATAATAGTGTAAAATACATTAACGATTATTTTTAGTCAAAGTATGCAAATAGGCAAAGTTTCGTGCATATTGAAGAACTTGTGGCGGCACTTGTCACGTAAAATGACAAATAAAAATAAAAGAAAGAAATTTAAGATGAAAAATAAAAAAGAAACTTTATTTTTTTTTCTAACACAGTTCACAATTCCGAATTCACAGTTCACAATTACTTCCTAGTTCTAGGCGTGACTTTTCAAGACTGACTCCTACAACTCGACTTCCGATCGGATTCGGTTATTTGTCTTTTGTCACCCTTAAATATCCCCACTATCCTTGAGTTTGTTAGGCGTCCGCGACTGTTGCCACGTACACCTTCCTCTCAAACATTCGGCGGAAGAACCGTTGGGATATTGATGGCTCGTGATTTCTTAATACTAATTATGGATACAAGATCTGTCTGGAAAGCAATGAGGACTATAATTTTATAAAATTGTAGCGGCATATGAGTCATAGGATGAGATGAATCGAGAGTGACTCATGTTGTTTTGCCTCGGGTCATTGGCACCGTCTTGACGTACGTAACGTAACGATGAACAAACTTCGGACAAAAAACAATATCGCCGCTACGTGCACCATCAACTGAAGTGGATTTTAAACTTTCCGGTTCTCCCCCGACCAGTATAAATAAATGAACATGCTCTCTAGGACAGTCAGTATCGAGTGAACGTAAGCATTACCTAATATGCGTATATCGAGCGTCATTGAGCGAGCGACGATTGACTTTGTACTTAACACATTGAATGCCATGGTCACCGGTGACCGGCACTCACTTGACCGTGACGCCGTAAGGCTCACCGATGACCGGCGCACCAAGATTAGTAGTAATAAATCATTTGAACAAATGTCAATAATTATAAATTTTTTATTATTACCATCGTTACTACAATGGTGTGACGAAATTAATATAAAACATATAAAAATAGTTTTATTCATACATGAAATATAGATCCATTATGTGCGCCCCTCACCAGTGGCCGTTGAACATAGGAAAAACCCGCTTTTTCCGTGTTTTACCTTAATGAACAATAACCCTAAGAAACGTTTCAACTTGAAAGATGTTTGATGGCAATTAAGGGCCTTGACAGTAAAGTAAAAAATGTTAAATCTTGTGACAGTTCTTCAGGATTATTGCGGGTCAGAATAAGTATGACCGAGAGATGAATTATGGTTTATGGTAGGACCCGGGACCCGTAACAACATAGAACAATTATTTAGCAACGCGAAGAGACAATATGAGATAATTGATAATCGTAAAAAATAAGTGAATCGAGTGAAATTGCACTACAGTGCCATGGGGATCACTGGTGACCTCAGTGAGATAAATTCATTAATGATGATTATACACCGTAACATATCTGTTGTAGGTAATATTTCAACATTATATATATCGCATAATAAAAAATTCATCAACGGCCAAACCTTGTAAAACTGGCGTGGCATTCAACGTGTTAAAATAATTTTAAATACATTTGACGATATCAAATATCAACTTGTCTCGTCATTATTTAAATCAACGCGTTAAATCATCCACCACAAAACAATATTTATTAAAAATATTCTCAAAGCTATGTTATCCCCTTCTAAGTATGTTCCTTGAGAACGCACACAATGTTCTGTCATTCTTCGTAACAATGCTTGAAGTCTTCCCGTGTTATTATGTTCAGATCTTTCGTCACAGCTCTTTGGGCGTTTACCACGGTGCCGAAATGGTGATCTCTTAATTCAGATTTTAATTTTGGGGATGAAAGAGTCGCAAGGTACCAGGCCGGGATTTAGAGTGGGTGTTGGAGGATTGCAATGGATTTTTTAACAGAGAAATCTCTTATATTATAACTATGCATGAAGGGTTTGGTGCATTATCGTGGAATTCGTGACGAAGCACTGAAAAAAGAGACACACAAAAACACCCATATGGATTCGGTGAAGATCAGAGCACACCTAGGAATTGTTCATCCGCTCCCCTATTTAACACAAAGGATTATTATTAAATTATTTCATTCTCATTATTTCTTGCACAGACCTCGTATAAACCCATGAAAGCGGGTCGAACGCTGCTAGATTAGAGCGGCAGGTTGCGTTGCGACAGGTCGGCTACCTTTTGTTTATTTGTTGGCGAGATACTATCTGGCCTCGTGGATACTTTCGGTCTCCCGTCTCCGGCAGGATACGATAAGACTGTTTTGTGAATGTCATCAGTCTTCACCATTGTACCATTGTGTCATTCTATCATCCCTGTTCCCGTGACTTTATCTCGGTCACTTGAAAGGGTCACACGGCAGAGTCGTACATTTCGCCCTTGTATCAGTGAAATAAAAAACTAATACAACGACAAAATTTTTTTATTTAAAATTTCTCCGTTAATAAACATTCCATTAATTGTTAAAATTTTCTTGATTAAAATGAGACGAAACGTGATATTATTATATTGGTAATCCGTATTTTTTGCTTTCAAACATACATATTTACTATTATACTTAAAAAATTGCATATTTTTTCGCGTTCAAATGTATTTCAGTGCTTAAAAGATGTCCATACTGCTTCTTATAAGTGGTTCTCATGAGAAACCCGCTCGCCTCGAGGAAAATGTCATGGTGTAGTAAGGTATACTTTAATCTCCAATGTATTATGTTAATAATTGCTGTTAGCAGCAGTAACATTCAGTTCTTGTTACCTCTTTAAAGCGTTGACTTATCCTTAAAAAGTCTTGCTCAACATTTCTTATAAAAAGATACTTTTGCAGTGGAATATTCTTGAAAATTAATAAATCTCCTAAGTTTGGTGTGCGTGATTATCAATACCCTCAAACGTTTCTGTTGCCATGTGACATATGCCGGATATGCTAATTTTGAAGTATCCTTTTAAATCAGAACAATCAAATAGTTTACACTGAAAAACGGCGAATGTCAGAACATCTTGTTGTTACAGAATGGCTGAGCTATGAAAAACTAAAGACAATTGCAGCAAAATATAAATAAAAGCTAAGCCAGAACCATTTATGAGTGATCCGCAGAATTTAATGAACAACCCAATATTACAAGAAAAAGAAGAAAGATTAATGATATTATTTCGTGCACATAAATCAACGTCATAGTTAAACAATACCACGAGATCGGCGATAATTGTAGGTAAACGTTCTTTACGTACATAGTTTCTTCATATGTGCAAACCATATATGTATAATATGTAATAGTTGATTGTTCAAACACTTCGATGATGTTTGCGAAGTCTGCGATATTTCGAATAAGTATCTTGTACCTTCCTTGTATATACAGTGTTAGATCCGTTTCAAATTTCACCAATATAAGCACGATAATCACGTCTCGTTACAGCGTTAATGAAATTTCAAAACAGTTTGCACAATTTATTTTATGTATAACACTGAATTGATATAATACGGAACTCTCACATTGTAGAGTAGAGTGTCCTATTGTACCAAAGTTATCAAACTTGACACAGGAAGTTCTGCACACTAGGATCCAGTAATTAAAGATCCAATATCAGTTGATAAATCAATATCAGTTGAAAGTAAATGAATATGAAAAAAGTGATGGAAGTACTCATCTTTTATAACGGATAAAGAGAAGACAGATATACTGGCTAACTGGTCAAAACTCTAAACTCAGCATAGAAAATAAACTAAAAATCTACAAAACGATAATAAAACCAATCTGGACGTACGGAATACCGCTATGGGGGACAGCAGCAATGAGCCACATAAATAAAGTAATGTCGCTGGAATCGAAGATACTGAGAACAATAATCAACGCCCCATGGTATGTCAGAAACGAGGATATACGCAGAGACTTAAAAATACCAACGGTCAAAGAAGAAATCGGTAGGTACACAGAAAAATACAAGGGAAGAATGACAACACATCCAAACCAGCTGGCTGCTGAAGCGAGCAAAACTTATAAAAAACAGACTAAAGAGAAAACAGCCCACTGGCGTCACTAAAAAAATAAAATCCCCTCTGGGGGTAGCCATCCACATGTTATTTAACAATTAAGTTAGAAAAATTTATCAAATGTCCAGCTGGACAAATTGTAAAGTACAAATTAAATAATAAAAAAAAAATCTTTTATATTCGTAACAGAATTCGAACCGAATCGAACAGGTAAAGAAAGGACGAAGAAAATGTTTTAGTTATTTTCAGATAGTGATATTTATCACATTGGAGAGTATATATATACTATAGTATACTATAGTTCAGCCGGAATGAGGTATAATATGAGTCATTAAAAAGACAGTTAATAGGTGCCTTATTGTTTAATACTGTCTCAATTATAATTAGGAATGAGGATCTGTTCAAGGTAACAAAGATTTTTAGGATAAACATTTTATTTGCAATTTCCTTTTAGTTATATCACATAATTGAATCCTATTGAATTTATATTGTGATTATAAAAAGAAAATCGCTTCTTTCATCTAGATGTTATAACCTTATAAAGTTTGAAAATATTGAAATGTCTACATATTCCGGAGCATTGAGATAAGCTTCCTTTTTTTCAAATTACAATACTTCTTTTCTATCTTTAATTTATAGCGAACTACTGCAATTTATTATTCAACCTGCACTCATTATACTTTAATGGGTTAAAGTTAAAAATATGCGTTGATTACATAAAAGATGAGTGATGATCAGAGTATAAAATTGTGGAAGCATTTATCTTCTTCTATTTTTATAGCACAATCTGGAAGTTTGAACGAAATGAAAGAGGCAAAGGGAGAATGAAGAAAGTGTTTTGCTGTGTATGGATATCTGCATCATTGCAGAATATAGCATTCCTTCCTTTCTTGTTATGCTTAATGTTCAGTGACATTGACTGAAAGCTCATACGGAACAAAGCCAATTGCGGAGCACAATACGTATAGTAGAATGCTACGACGCAATTAAATTGACTATTAGAAGTAAATATGAAACAATAATGAATTGACAATAGAATTGTGAAACTTTGTAAAACTGTTTTATTTGACAACTTCTATATTTTCAGATTTACTAATTTCTAAATTATAAGCTAAGAATTAAGAAGCTTTTCTTGCAAGCTGATAAGAGAACACTCTTCTTTGATTTCGAGTTATATGCAGAAATATCACTCGGCGTTAGTTCTCAAGCTGGATTGGGTCAGTAGTAATACTAATCCGGCCAATATTATTTATATTCACGATCATATAAACAGATCTCGAGACTCATATCAAAAGCATAGAAGAAACAGTCAGAAAAATGGATCGTAAAAGATCTACATAGAAGACAAGGGACTCGGTCTGCGTATACGTGATGTGTTATGAATGTCTCAGATGCAGACAGAGATACTTTACTCATCTCTGTCTGTCTCGCAGAATGAGAACTTTATTGATCTCTATGTTGATCTTACACGACCCAATTTTCGAACGATTTTCCCTAGCAAGTGTCGAGACCTGTTTATGCGATCGTTTTTATATTAACACCTTTGCCAGTGACATCAACATATTATAATTAATATCGATAATAATGATAAGATGCACAAAGCGTTGGATTAATATTATTACTAAACAAACCCAGCTTAAAAACTTGAGGCCAAGCAGCAGAATAATTTCGGATATAACCCGATAACTAAGGCCGATCGCTGGTTATATGTATAGGAAGCAATTATTCAAAATATTGAGCTTTACACGTGACCTTTTTTATGAATGTTTACCAAAAATAGTAAACATATAAAGTAGCATATATAGTAAATAGTAAAATGTATTATTATCATTGTTGCTGTTGTTATATAATACACGATAAAACTCTATTATGAACTGCTATATACCTAATTGCAGCCGTCTATACCGTAACTATTGTAAGTTTGTGTATATTCAACCTCTTTATTAACACTGGGTTTACGGCCGTTACTTAAATATATACCTATCTCTACGAGTATCCGTCAAATTGACGGATAAACGAAAATATACATTTTCTTTAAAAAATCAATTTATTCAAATTAAGTCTGAATTGAACAATATTAGGCTTCACGTTTAAATAAATTATTAATAAGTAAAAAGTCTTTTTTTCAAAATTATCACGGAAATGATAACAGTAATATTAACAGTATAGGGTAATCATATTTATTGAGCACATTTTTTGCAAATATACTGAACTTTGTTTGTGCATTTTTCGCGTATGATCTTTTTTGCAATATATACAACAATTATTGCTTCTATTTTTTTGCAGAAGCCCACTTGGCAACTTTTTCGCACTTCTGTCGTTGAAGGTGACAGAAATGAAGCGTCTGATCTTTGGCAAATATTCTCCTTGTTTTCTCCAGCTAATCCCTCGGCTAAACAAAATATAAACTCCTTTCTGGATATTTTCGATCCGGTGCACTCTTTATATAATATCCACGCGTTTATCGCTGCCAAATCTAGAATATTGAAAAAACTTGAAGGGGCCATCGGAAACTCTCTGCTTTCACACTATATTTGCGTGCCATCTGCTCAACGACGTCCACAGCAAACTTTGTTTTGACTTTGTCCTTTTCTTCTTTCGCTGGTTTTGGCAGTTCTTTTTTGTTCGACCGGATGGTCCCAACCAAGCTTGTTTTTTCTCGTTGTAGATAAAGTTCGGCTAATTTTAATATTACAAACTCGTCCAACGATTTTGAGCATCAAGTTTCATCTTTCCTCATAAAAGGGAAACCATTCAAAATATATTTTGTTTGGACGTCAACTGCTAACCAAAACTTAATGCCAAATTTATGAGGCTTATTCGGTATATATTGCGTAAACTTGCATCGGGCTTTCGTTGGAAATAACTGTTCATCTATTGAGATATTCTCATATGGCTTATAACAAGCCTGGTTATTACTTATAAATCTGTTCCATATTTCGGATATCAGCGCAAATTTATGTTTGTAATCTTTCAGATCGTTGGGGTTTTTTGTCAAAGCGTATGAAACTCAGAATTTCTGTAAATTTTTCTCTGCGCATTGTGTTTGCGAAGAAAGCAGGTCCCCATTTTTTCGACCATAGATAAGAAGCTTTCAATGATCTCGCTTCATATGCGCCCCGGGCATATAGAATTCCTAGAAAACTACGTAACTCAGCAACTGTGATTGTCCAGTCTTTTTTCGAAACTCGATGTGCCTCGGTTTCAGTGCAATCTTTTAATGTGTTCCATTATGTGTCTGTCAATTATCAATTCGAAAGCACACAACCCGATATAATATTTTTCTTAGCGTAGCTAGGAGGCCCTGCGATATCCTTGAATATTATACGAACGGGCGTCTTACCCCTAGATTCGCCTGCTTTCAGTTTTATGCACTGTGTCCCGTCAACTGCAATTTCAATTTCACCCATTACGTTTTGGGATGTGCTTGGAATGCTCGCCCTTTCATCCTCGAAGTCAGAACTAGGAAGAATACGCATCCTTTTTTTGTTGCGACACACTTTCAAGAAGTTTTCCTCTTCACTATCCGAAGATCCTTCTATCTCTCCACTTTCAATGTATTCAGAACTTTCACTGTCAGCTATGCTTTGGCCTAATTAGGCATTTCGGCGATATATATTGTCGCCGTGTGCCACCACATCTGTATCTCCGATTTTAAAGTGAGCCGATCGTGACAGCGGCCTGTTCTGATGTGGATTGACGTTACAGTACCGTCGATACCGATATCCCTAAGCTTCTTTCGCCGAATCCTCGGAAGGACACATACGCAGCAACTGCCGCGGTACATCTAATAAACGCATGCTAGTGGGGATATCGATGGGCAGCTAAGGGAAGACTCTGTTTGTTCTCGAACAAAAGATTCATTCCGTTCCAGGCTGCGAAGTACGTGTCACGTAAAATTATCACTTGAATTCTAAAGATAAGAGGGTTGAGCCGTAACACAACTACCATCTTTATTCTATTTATTAAACTTTATTATAAATTCAATAATCACAATTACAGTTCACTCCAACAACTTTACACAGAACTTAGTTACACTGATCGGTAGGTATAAATCAAATCCGCAGGCTAAAGAGAAACTACCCGCTAGACCTAAGCTCTAGACTTAATTAGATATCTATATCAAATACCTACTTAATCAAATTTTACTTATAAATTATACATATTTATAAGCTCTAACTTATTATAAATAATTAACCATGTCATTGTACCACGCCAGAAAAAATTACTGGAAATTCTCAATGTGAGAATTGATTGTAAGTTTTAATAAATAAAAAAAAAAAGAAAATATGTTGACTATTCTAAAGATAGAGAATAAGTAAGTTTTACTGACGATACTGTGTCTGAGGAAAGCTAGGGGTGGGTGTATCTAAGGGCACGAGATCAGCTGATTTGCTAAGGGCAAATTTGGTAAGGAAAGTGAGGGCGATAAATATTGCTTTGATTGGTTCATAAGAAGGTTGGTGGACTAGGAAGGGTTTTAACCGCCCTCCAGAGAAAGTTGCTAGTGGGAGGCATCCTATATGAGAAAAACTAATATGTCTTCCCGTAGTAACAATAACCTTTAGTAAAGGGATGTTTGTATGGTCTGAAGGACTTTAGCTGGAAATGCTTGATTTAGATTTATGGTAAATCGCTGACTATTGAAGGTTTGCAGTAAGGATGTGCGGACATCTGGTTGCCATCTTGCTCGCGATGTGTGGTGTAACCCCAAATTCTTTTGCCCCGACGTCACCTTAGGCGGCCACCTCTAGATATCCTCCGGACAGTTGACACCTAGCCACCCAGACAAAATAACTTCCGAGAATAATATCCCCTCCATCGTTCCCATTCTTCTCGGTTAGTATTTAGGCTTCGAATAATGACGGCTAGGCCAGTCTGAATTATAAACCGATACTGGAGCGTTGTAAAATTGTTACTCAAGGGCCTTCGACTCTTGAGAAATGAAGTTTTTATACATCATCACGAGAGTTATTATTTTTTACGTGACAGTGGCCTGGTCTAGGTAGAGTGTCGCCTGACGTAACAGCGGGTCCTTGAAGTAATTCTAATGTGGATTGACGTTACATACGTAACGTCTCCCGTGCCAGTGTGAAACAAAATCGTTAATCGTTGTTAATCGTCATTCGCAGTTAATCGTTAATTGTTGTTAATCACAATCGTTAAACACTGTTGACTGTTAATTTGTTAAACGCTAATAAATTGTTATTGTTAAACGTCGAGAGTATAGTTTCTTGCGAGCACTCACACCAACTACCACCTCAAAATGATTAATTTCCGATACAAAATGGTTAAAATTAATGCTATGGTTTTTTGGGGGATTTCATTTCGAAGTTTAAAATCCGTTAAATTGACGGGTTCCGTAAACCTAGTGTTAAACATAAACAGATTCCAATTTATTAACTTATCTATAGAACATCAATTTGAAACCCGACTTGTCTAACATTAAAAGCGTTTACTTTTGCACTTCGTAACAGCAATTGAGAATTACGCGTTTGAATAACAGAACAATCGCTATATGAAAGCATCGGGATATGAAAATATTCCATCGCTATGAAAGGAATGAAGTGTGAAAGGGATTCCATATCTGCCTAACTGTGTGTACTGCCTATGTACTGGTGTATCACTGTATCACTGTATCACTGGTGTATCAACGTATATCACTGGTTTTAAAAACATTCCTATTTTCCTATGTAAGTAGGTAGTAGCAATTTTAGTAGTAAGAATGTCATTTTCACAGCTCCCTTAGATATCATGATCTTAAAGAATGATGTACTTACATAGAGTAGGCCTTGTTATGCTTATGTCGGAGTTGCAGGTATGAAAGAAACACCAACACGAAGATTTTCACAGGTAGATTTCACCTCCGACAAAGAGTTTATAACCAAACGCAATAGTACTATAAGTTAGCTAAAGATATTACAGTTTTTGAGATATAAAATGCTATGATACTGTTACAACAGTACGAAGTTGCTACGTATAACTTCAGTCGTACTGAAGATGTCTCTGGAAGCGAAATAGATCGATTGTTCGATCAAGCGGTTATTTCGCTAACGATTGTGAATATTTAAAAAGAGAATTGGTCCCCGAGCTTCAAGGAGCCCGTCTCGTTCTATACAAAAGTGTATATTTTTAAAAGCGTATAGATCGTGTTGTTGATTTCATTACTGTACCATATTAAAGTCTGTAAGTAAATAATGTATAAAAACCACGTCGTGCATTGAATGGGCCCGACGCAATAATATACATATTTGTAAATAACATGGAAAATTTAAATCGGTCTTATATGAAATAAACATAAGAAGAAAGATTCTCCAGTAGAAAATAGTAAACAAATACATAAAACATTACTGGAACATATACCTATTTGGCCGATGGAAGACCGAGGAGAATTTATTTATGTTCTATAAAAAAATATAAAACTTGTGAATGTTTTGATTTTTCTAGTCTGTCGCCGCCAAATATTCAACTAATGCAACCGAACATATACTCTAATAACTATTTCTGTTACAAACAAAAGCATTGTTCCAAAATTTCTATTCGTATCACATATTTTCAAAAGGTTTACATATATGTATCTTTTTATCTATCACATTATTCTCTTCTTCTACTATTTCATAAGAAGTTAGGAAATCAACAAAAGTGATCTTATAATTTTCTCGTATGATTCTCATATGTATTTATATAATATTTATTAAATATATAAATGTATATAAAAACGTGTTATATGAAGTACTATCTGTAAATAAATTTTTATATTTTTATAAAATTTGATCACATTTACTCGATATACATACATATACATGTGTTGTTACGAACAAAAGTTCATGTTATAATTTATAAATCTGTTTAATTCTCGATTTATAAGAAACGAATGTTTACGTATAATTTTGCTAAACTAAACTCTCTCGTACTTTGCGAGTTAACGGATTTTCAAGCAATTTAATTACGTAAACGGTATATAAGAGATCGTGTTTGTGTTTCCAGGAATTAGTGGATCGAGTTACGTTTCGCACCGATAAATTCCAATCTGCTTTCAGAATCTCAATCTATTGTGTGCACTTGACAAATGGAGATAGTATTTCTACGGAATTGTTAGCCATTAAAAAAATGAGAATCGTAAAGTTTAATAAACCAACGTTGGTATATTTTTCTTTCCTTTTTCCCCGTAAAAGTTTTATAACTTGTTTCATTCGGTAAATTGGCTTATTGGCGTAGGTTGATTTAACACGTAGACGGATACGTTATCCCATTTAAAAAAAGTCAATATCAATTGTGTTACCGCATTGTTGTAATTAAAGATGTAAATTATACTTATCATATTGGAGCAAAGATTGTTTTATTATTGTTTTATTCAGCACAGTTGTTATTTAAGACTTAGGAAAACATTTATACAGCAATCACGCCACTGTGCGCATTTGTTTTTTTTTTTTAATAATTTATTTGTTTAAATTTTACAATTTGTCCAGTAGGACATTTAGTAAAATGATATAGCTTATGGATTAATTATAGCATGTGGATGGTTACCCCCAGTGGAGCTCCATCATCGCGTTTACTAGGCTACGTCCTTAGTGAGATCCGTTGGGTGTTTCTTTTTCATTCTTCTATCTATGCTTGCTTTGATCGTTTCCACAGCCAGTCGGTTCGGGTGTGTTGTTGTTCTTGCTTTGTACCTCTCCGCGTACCTGCTTATTTCCTCTTTTATCGTTGGTATTCCCAGGTCCTTTCGAATTTCCGCGTTTCTAACGTACCATGGGGCATTTGCTATTGTTCTTAGAATTTCAGCTTGCATTGTTTCGATTTTCTTTATATGGCTCATTGCTGCTGTCCCCTATAGTGGTATTCCGTATGTCCATATTGGTTTTATGATTGTTTTGTATATTTTTACTTTGTTTTCTAGACTTTGTTTGGATTTTCGGCTTGTTAGCCAGTACATTTGTCTTCTTGTATTCTGAATTTTGTCTATTACTGATTTAATGTGCTGTTTCCATGTGAGTCGTGTTTCTAAGTGGAGCCCTAGGAATTTAACTTGCCTGGTTTGTAATATGTGCGTACCGTTCGGACCCGAAAAGCCCATGCAAGTCGTACCGAAGAAGCACGGAAACTTGCGACCATGTGGCGACTACCGTGCGTTGAACGCCCGCACCGTACCCGACAGGTACACGCCGCCACACATCGAAGACTTCGCGCAACGTCTACATGGTAAGAGTACCTTCTCGAAAACCGATCTTGTTCGCGCATATCATCAAATTCCGATAGCGCCCGAAAATGTTGAAAAACCCGCGATTACGACACCTTTCGGACTTTTCGAAGCGACAAACATGATGTTCGGACTACGGAACGCCGCGCAAACGTGTCAGCGATTCGTCGACGAAATCACGCGCGATCTCGATTTCGTGGACTCATAACCACCTCACAAGTGTTAAAATGGAAACAGTAGTGTGCGAATACGTTTTGTAATCATTGTCGAAATTATAAGATATTTGTTGCAAGCATAGTGAAAAAATACTATAAAACATACATAGTGAACTAAACATATCATTAGTGCCAAAGATGATTTCATTAAATATTATTAGTATGTTGAATAATGCAAAGGTTTTCGAATTATAGCGATTCGAGTAATAATTCCATGTTCTGTAATTTCTCCATAAAATTCACTTTCGCATAAATGACTACAACAGAGTGTTTCAAGTAAGAAAATTACCCGCGTTAAAATCATATCCTAATTTCATAAAAAGAAGAGTATGTAATGCATTCATGAATGTCTGAAAGTAAGAAATGATGAAAATTTATTCCCAGTATGTTCTTGAAATTTCTGTTTGTATAACAAATTTACATAACAATATATAAAGCTGAGTCACAAATAATTCATCGTACCTATATACTAGAACAAATAAAAAATGACATATGAACATATGTTTTACATACCTTAGTTTTCGAATTGTGGATGATTAAAGAAAATGTTCAAAGTTCTTGCTCTGTTTCCTCATTATAGTAAGAACGGATTCAGTAAATTTAATCCCGGAAGTATGGAACTTGCATTTATGAATCACTCTGTATAATTTCTTTGTTTCGTGTATAACGCGCAATCTAATATTTTATAAATATACTCGAGTATGAACTCGAGTTATCATTCTCTCTTGTTCATTATCAGCAATACTTTTCTTGGTCTTTAATCTTTAAAGCTTCTCAGAGTATGCACAAGTATATCGCGTGCAACCAGTTAATCGAAATATTCATTATAAAAATTTAGCTATAATCGATCGAGAAGTGTAACACTATTTATAGCGTTTCGGTTATCGTTATTTTCCACATGGTTATTACATCGTTATTTTTATCGTAACGGTAAGTTGAAGTGGATACAAGCTAGCGTAATGTAAGTATTCATATTTCAAAATATAATTTTTAAATGTAATTTGTGATTTAGGTTAATGTAACATTGAATAATTTGTCCTTAGTTCATGAATGAAATAAATATTTTCTATTAGCTTCCATTATTTTTTAAGTGAGTGAAAATAAGATCAAGATTTTCTCCTCTATTTTAATTTCTCTGCATAAATACGATATATAGTAAATATAGTAAATCACAAATATGGTTAGCAAAAATTAGGGAATAATAATGTGTAAATATTTCCTTCTTATTTCCTTATTTCCTTTAGTTTAATATTATTTGCTATACTTGTTCTGTGCAAATAATGTCATAATAATAGGTACTTATATAAATGAAAAAGAGTTTTATATGTATTCTACAATATTTATACATATGTCGTTTCTAATTTTCATATAAAATTTATCTATACCATTTTATAAAAATAAAAATGTCCTTTTTAATATTAATAAAAAATTTAAACATTAAGAATGTTTATCACAATTTCTTTCGTAATCTTGCAATGAATATAGCTTGGATCAAATTTGAATAAAAGAGAAATGTACCTATGCGCTAAAACAACGGAGGAATAAAGAAAGAGAAGAATCGCCCGTTCAATCTTATCTGTCAGAAACACGAATTCAGGCTTATTAATCTATGTCTCAGATATTTTAAGTTCTACACGTGCTGTGAAATATAAAGGTGCTTGAGTTAGAAACTTGTGTTAGAATATAATAAAACAAATGTTTAATACTTAGTTTGTTGCAACATTCCATTCATAGGAAATTACATTTTATTAATCATTCAATAAATCAAGTAATCAAAAACAATAAAATGTATTATATAACAAAAGAATCGGAAAATCAAAGTACATATTTAATTTTTTTCTTTAAAATTATTTAGTTAAATAAGATCAAAAATAATTCTGTTTCTTTAAGAAGGTTTTGGATTAAATTGTTCCAAAATCTCAAAATTTGTCCTTTCTTCCTTTTTATTCTTTTATTTTTTTGTCATGCAATTATAATAATTGCAAAACGAGGATGATTATGCTAAAAACGATTCAAACGCTGCAGCAATCCAATTTGTCTCATTTTTCTTAACATAATATATACAGTGGAATAGTTTCAGGATCTATATATTTTTTTTACTATTATTTAATTTGTACTTTACAATTTGTCCAGCTGGACATTCGGTAAAATTTTCTAGTTTAATTGCTAAATAACATGTGGATAGTTAACCCCAGCGGGATACCATCTTTTTTATTTTACAATTATATGTGTAAATAATAACTTAAATTATTGTAACAATAAATTAGTATTAAAAATAATGACTTTCATATTGATATTGAGAATCGTGAAATCAGCAATCTCCTTCTACGTATCAAACACGATAAATTTAGATTAAATGTTGTGTACTATTATAAGTTACCAAATCCAAATTAATGTTCGTTTACGCTAAAACAGATACACAGGTAGTTCCTTACATATTCCCCTGTCTTTCATGCGATAAGCTGAATGAAATACAAGTTAAAGTATCTATCAAACTAACAGTTTTCCGATATACATAAATAGGTTAATAATTATTTACAGAGGACGTCGAGCCGCATCGATTAATCATTAACGTATTATCACTTTTTTGGACAGAAGACGTGAATGTCCGCTTGTGTTTACTAAACGTTGATGTCAACGGTTGTGAATCGTCGTTTTTTGGTTATGAAGTATCAACAAGAAATATGAATCATCGTCTTTGTTTATGAAACGTGAATTCACCCTTCTTGTTCATAAAGTTTTCAGTTGTATCGAGCATCGTTAAGGGTGATAAACATTTTTCATAAATTGTTTTAGTTATCATATATAACAATAATATTCCTAAAAATACTCGTTACACATTTATGAAGTACCTTCCGATGCAGTTTCAGAATCGAGACTACACGTATACAGGATCATGCGAATCCACAATGTGTTTACTTCCTGATATTGTGCGGGAAACGCGGCAACGTACATGCGGCAGCGTGCGGCCCAAAACGTGTTAAAGGTACACGATTTTCAAAAAATTCAACAAAGCAAAGTCGACCTTCACACGACATTTACGCTTGCACCCACGGAAAAACTAATAACATCAGAATATGCTTCCCTTGAAGCCATTCAACTTTTCTTTGAAACATTTTTCGATATACTTAATAGTATAGTAAATATTTCCATTTAAGATCGTAAGTGTCTCATATGGAGTTTCTTCACGAGAAATTCATTGTTTTCTTTCTGACTTATCGCATAATACAACGTACTCACTTTTTATGTTTAATGGCAATTTTCTTCGGAAACTCCATATGCGTCTCTTGTGTCCCATGTTCTGCCTTTAATGTTCATTCGGCAAATGCAACTCAGTTAGTTTCAGGTTGATTGGGGAGCACGAGGCGGATATGGGTTCTCAGGGCGTAGGACCACGCCCTGAGAAACCCCGATGAATCTGATATTCCCCTATAGCCGGGTGGTGGCTGATCGGCGCCTTTGGCGCTCGCCAGTCTGCCGATCCGGTGAGGAGGATTTCGGAGCAGTTGGTGGGTCCATATCTGTCAAGACCACTCACCTCACTTTCTCGTGGGGCTCCCTGTCACCCTGCACTGGCTCGGACGGTGTAGGGTGCAAAAGGGTGAGTGGCACCGGTACTGGAACTACTGTCGACGACAAGGCGAAAAAAAATATAACTATGGACATGGAGAAAAAAAGCAATAACGTTTACGGCGCAGAGGAGGGATACCCCACTACCGGCGCAATCGCGGGTGGTAAAACGGGCCACGCTGCGTCGTCATCGAGCAACCGTGGCCGTCCGGGGGTGAGCCGTTAGGCCGTCGGATGCGTCTATGCGACTGGCGAAAGAGACACGCGAGCTGGGGGGTCTCGAGGGGGTCGGAAGAACCCGGCGTTATGACCGGCCTGTGGCCTTCGCGGGGTGGGATGCGGCGGCGGCGGGGGGGGGGTGAGATCGAGGTCGGAACCAGCATGAAGTATCTGGGCCTAACCCTCGACAGCCACTGGACCTTCGGCGTTCACTTCAAGCGCCTGGCACCGTCTGTCGAGGCGACGGCGAACGCCGTAGGACGTTTGCTGCTTCGGCCGGGCGGGCCCGGCGTCGGGGTGCGCCGGCTGTATGCCGGCGTGGTGCGATCGAGGTTCCTCTACGGAGCCCCGATTTGGGCGGAGAACCTGATGGCTAACCGTCGCATTCTTCTAGTGGTCAGGAGGCTGTACAGGACGGTGGCCATCAGGGTAGTGAGAAGCTTCCCCACCATTTCGACGGCGGCAGCGGCGGTGCTCGCCGGGTTTCCCCCGTTCGAGCTGCAGGCCCTGAGGTGCCGCGAGATTTATCTCCGCACGCGAGGTCTGTCGGGCAGGGTCGGCCCGGTGGATGCCGACGTTAGGGTTCGGGCTTGGCAGGCTTTACTCGACAGATGACGCGCCAGCCTTGACATGAGAACGGGCGCTCCGGGGATAAGGGTCCTCAGGGCTGTCCTTCCAAACTGGGACGTTTGGTTGGACGATGGCAGGCCTCCCCTGACCTACAGGGTGACGCAGATGCTCACCGGACACGGTTGCTTCGGTGAGTACCTGCATCGAATAGGGAAAGAGGCGACCGCGCGTTGCACCCACTGCGATGCGAGCGTGAACTCGGCGCAGCACACGCTGGAGTATTGCCCGGCGTGGGCGCTGTCGCGCCACGACCTCATCGTGTAAATCGGAGGGGACCTCTCGCCGCCGGCGATCCTCGCGGCATTGCTCACGAGCGAGAGAGGGAGGGGGGCCGTGACCTCCTTCTGCGAGCGGGTTATGCTTCGGAAGGAGGCTGCAGAGAGGGTGAAGGTGCGGAACTCCCACTCCGAGAGGATTAGACGGCGGGGGCGCGGCAGAGGCCGTGGACGCGTCTCGAGGCGCACTAGGTCCGTTACGCTTCCCGGTGTGGTACAAACTTAGGCGCTGGCAGTTCAGCGCCCCGGGGCCGCCAAGCGGTCCAGTAGGGGAACCGGATCGCCTGGCACGGCGGCTCCTGCGATGAGGCCCGGTGTGACATGGCCCCACACCGCTTCATTAGGCGAGGTATTGCGCGTGGGGGGATGCCCGGTGTGTCGCCGCACCGGTTCCCGGGCCTCTCTCGATCGCAGCCGAGACGGTCATCGTGGAGGTTTTAGTCGGTTGGAGTCCGGCACTACCACGCCGCTTACCCCAGGAGCGGCCTGGTGTCCGTGCGGATTTCCTCCACGTTAAAAAAAAAAGTTACAAGTTGATTGGAATCCATTTGTCACGTTTAGTAGACATTTTTCCAATTCTATGTTCAAGGATAAATCGTGATACCGCACTACGTGTATCTACGTTCATGAGGGCTCTTATAAAAACTTAAAAAATTTGGAAAACTGATTAGGAAATGACCAAAATTATTATAATTATTAAATTATTATTATACTACTATATTATTAAGTGTACTATAGTATTAAATATATATTAAATGTACTATAGTGTGTTATATTATATCATTATACTATATCAATATACGATATATTATATTATATTAACATTTTTGTGAGAAATACATTTTTTTATTTAGTGAGAATTACAAATAAATCATTTTCAAATATTATTATTATTTATTTATTATTTATTATTGCTTAGTCCGTGCCTTTCGGCTTTGGACGGGCTTTCGGTTTTACATCTCTTTTACCTATTTCGCTTCTTATACAGGGTGGTTTGTAACTGGTAGTACAAGCGGAAAGGGGATGATTCTACGCGAAAAAGAAGTCGAAAAATATAGAATCAAAATTTTTCGTTTGAGGCTTTGTTTTCGAGAAAATCGACTTTGAATTTTCGCTCGGTACTCGTGCACTTTATCACGTCTCGTTATAACAAATCTCACTGTGGAAAAACGAAAAAAAAAATTTGTTTAATTTTTATTCTATATTTTCGACTTCTTTTTTCGCGTAGAATCACCCCCTTTCCGCTTGTACCACCAGTTACCAACCACCCTGTATATTATCTATTAGTGCACATATTCTGTTCTCGCTGTAATCATGCACATTTCAACGTAGTTATCCCTCGTATCGACATAAGATGTTATAGACAACCACGCTGCCTTGCGATATCGACATAAATCCAGAAGATTTACGTCCCTCGCTGATTCGACATCCCTTTGGTACTGTCTTTTCGCGAACGCGTGAACACTAAAAAAGGGTTGCACATAAATCCAGTGAATTCTGCATCCGTTCGACTTAAAAACTATATTCATTAATGGAAAAAATTGGCACAATATCCGACGATTTCAGTGTAATTAAACGGTTACGAAATACCTTTTCATTCTCAAGTTTTTCGATATTACAGACAGCCAAATAGAAATTGTTCAAACAAAGAATTTAATATACGTATAGATATTATTAGTCAATTAGCAAGTCAAGGTGCTATTTTTCCCAGAGTCAATTTATTTCGGATATATTTTTAACACCTAAATCTGCGGGGGTTACCGACTAATTTTAAATCCAAAGAAGTTAAACGAGTTTATTAATATCGAATTAGAGCACCAGCGAGTAATATTAAAATTCTCATCAAAAGTGCTGAATATTTTATGAGTACAGTTGGCCTTAAACACGTCTATTAATATTAATTCCCATAACAAAGTTAAACTATATTCTTCAGATTTGATTTTAATAACATGTTATGAATTCAATCGTCTACCGTTTGGATTAAGCATGGCATCTTTCGTGTTTGCGAAAATATTGAAATATTTCCGGTCGTACTTAAGAAATAAAGGTATTCGTTTCGTGATATATTTAGACGAATTTTTAATTCCAGTCGATTCGTTCGAGCAATGAAAAAGATTTGTTGAGTTGACGTATAATAGTTCAAAGCGACTAGGTTTGACTATAAATTTAGAGAAAAGTGTATATATGCAAAAGTTAGTAAAGAGATTTTTAAATATTAAAACCTACAAGATTCGGGACTTTGCGGAATTTATTGGATATTTGGTATCGTGTTGTCCCGCTAAAAAATACAGTCATGTGCACACAAAAAGATTGGAACGAGAAAAATATTTAACTCAAGAGTTGATCGATAATGACTATGATAGAAATATGAAATTGTCAGATTTGAATTCGGACTTACAATGCTGGTGTAACGTCAACAAATGTCTACAACTGACTCAGGAAATCTGAACCGCTTTGCACGCGATACCAACTCCCAAACCAAAGGAATAAGAATTCGGCACTTAGGCATAATATAAGCAAACCTCTAGGAGGGCTGGGTCTTGGTCGAGGCTTCAGTCTTTTCGTAACAGTCTAACCGTGAACTTGTACTCGTATTATAGAATAAAGGTATCTCGAACTCCGGTTCAACAACCCAACATTTTTTTTAATTATTTTTCTGTCATTTTTACGTGACACTGGTTTCGAAATATTTCTTGTGCACATAGATCCTCGAAATTTACAGAATTTTCACTCAAAATTGATCCCGATTTCTCCTTATCTGAATAGGCTGCAGCGTATCGATATGAGAGATCTCATGCTTTTTGGACGGAAGAGGAGCGTGAATTGTCAACAAGTGATCTCGCGTTAAATACAGCCTCTCTTGGATCGCAATGTTTTATTAATGATTTGAAAAACTGCGATACTTTACTACGACTTGATAACACAGTAGCCATCATTACCGTCAATAATCTATCGTATAATCATAATTACCGTAGCCGTCAATAATCTATCGCGTTTAATTTAATCTTGGTATGAAGAGAGAGATATTTGCATTTACGCTTCATATATAAGATCCGGAGAAAATACAGAAGTTGATAGAGAATCTCGTAAGCTAAATAAAGTTTTAACAAATGTAGGAAATTATCATGATAAGTCCAAGATCGATCTATTTATTAATCGTACAAACGCAAAATGTAAGCGCTATCTATGTTTCGAATAGTAATGCGATAGACGCACTCGCATTAAATTGAAGTAACTTTTTTACGCGTTTTCTCCATTTCTTATGATTTTAAGGGCGACGGGAATTATAGTAATCCCGGGCTGGCATGAAAGAGCCGTTAATTTTTATGTCAAGCAGTAAATTAATCTTTTCGAGTAGGAATCTCCATTTATCATGGCGGAAACTTTCTCTGGTTTCCACGATGTTATTTCGAAGGCTTCGGTCTAAGGAGTGCTTCCAAAAAACATTAAAAATTATATCTTCTTTGAGTGATTCTTCAATCATGCAGTATGATGAAGCCTTAAACTTTGACTACGATTCAGTCGCAAGGTGAGCATTTTTAAGAAAGTATATTCAAATAATCAAATACAGAATTCCACTACATTAAAACAATATTATTTACTTGTTTGCATTCTGCGTACAATTGTTAATGTATATAGGAAAAAATTAACACTAACATTAAGCTTTTTTCAGGATATGTTTAATAATCTAGTAAAGTGTGGTACAATTTGAAACATTCGTAACGTGTCTCACTTCTTCTGTTATGTTTTCTACGCACTACACATTTGCGCCGTGCGTTTTTCCGAATTGCTGCATGTTTTGCGTATACACAGCACTACTAGCATCCCACTCAAACCCAATAATGGTATCCTCTACTCTCCAGCGAGGTTTCGACTTTATGGAAAAGTGGTTCCACAAATGGAGTATCAAAATTAACGAAAATAAATCCACACATGTAACCTTCACGCTGCGAAAACAAACCTGCCCTCAGGTGACCATTAACAATATTACTATTCCTAACAAGGAATCAGTCACATATCTGGGCATGACTTTGGACAAGAGATTGACATGGAAACAACACATCATAGACAAATCGAAGTAACTCAAGACTAAACTCAAAAAATTCTACTGGCTCATTGGCCGTCCCTCCAACTTAAGCACACAGAGCAAAATAATGCTATATAAAGCCATACTAAAAGCTGTTTGGACCTATAGAGTCCAACTATGGGAAACTGCGAGTAACTCCAACATAGAAATTCTTCAACGATTCCAATCAAAAACACTAAGAACCTTAATAAATGTACCTTGGTATGTCACCAACGAAACAATCCACCGCGACCTCAAGATACCCACAATCAAAGAAGAAATATACAAGTTCAAAAGCAGATATAACACAAGAATCAACAACCAGCACAACTCATTAGTCACCCAACTACTTGACACGATGGATCAAACTCGCACAGATTAAAAAGAAAATTGAAGCATTAAATTCAACTAGAATCAAACATAATATAAATTACTATAATCCAAGTTACTGTACCACGCCAAATGAAGTTACTTAAAATTCTCAATGAGAATTGCTTGTACATTGACGACCAAATAAAAAAAAACTGTTTTACGTATGCAGACGTAAAATGCCTTTGTGTCAAACGAAAAGACTCATTATCAGCACTTCTACCGTTTGATTTGCATTCATGTATTCTACTTGAGCTGTATTTCTGTAAAACTTGTTTTATTAAATATAAATGAAATTTATAATAAAATAAATATATTATGTACCATTTTAAACTTTTTCTGCTAGAACTCAGACTGTAAAAAGTCTGATCAACTTTGTCAACCACACCCATTGTGTTATTGTAATCAATTATACATTGTAGTTTAATTATTTTTTCTTCTGTTAGGTAATGTATCTTGTTTGTATCAATCATATTGGAACAATGATAGGTGGAAATCATCCACACTTTCCTTTTGTCCATCCATTTCAACGCTAATATATTTTTTGTTGAACGAAATACACATTCTTCTTTGTGTATGTTTTTATTCAATTCTGGTATACCCAATTTATTTCTTCTTATCGTTCCATATGCGTTGGTTAAGTTTTTATGTAACTCGAGGAATAAACTAGGACTGCTGTACCAATTATCGGTCACGAATGTGTGACCTTTTCCAAGATATGGTCCAAAAAGTATCATTACTATTTGTCTAGACTTTTCTATCGATTTTGGTGGTATATCTTCAGATATTATCATGTTTGCCCCGGAATATACAGTTAAATCTTGAATATAGCCTGTCACGTTATCACACAAGACGAAGGATTTAATCCCAAACCTGCTTTTTTACGGTATATATTGTTTGAAAAATAAGAAACTTTCATCTATACATAATTTTTCACAGTTTTAAAGGATGTTCTTAATTGTTCAGGTATATAGCGTATTTTCATAATTGCATCGTGATTTTTAATGTTGTTATCATAAAAATACAGGTTCTTTCGTAATAATGTATATCGAACCCCTGACATTATTTCTCCAAACGATACTGTTCTTATCAGTTTATCCTTACATCAATATTCTAATATAGATATCTTATGTATTCGTGCCACGAGCATGATAATGGCAAAAAAATTATGCATTTCGGGAACAGTAGTCGCATTAGAATTATGTACATCGTCTCTTGTACTATTTTCAGAATATTTGTTAGTTTGCTCAACAATGAATTCTACGAGTTCTTGCAAAAAGAAAATTTGAAAAATATCGAGAACAGATGATTGCTCTTTTCACTTGCTTTGGTTCCACTATTCTCGTCCTGTCCTTGTGTCCTGGAAAATTTATTTTTACATTCTTTTGCTTTGGTATAGCTTTCGTGCAATACTCTGCATTACTCTTCTGATTCTGATGAAGAGGTTAAAAGACGTTTCTTAATCATGCGCTTGTAAAAAGGAAGAGGCATTTCAAAATCATTTGTTTCTTCAGAATCAGAATCATCTGTTGTATCATGTTTGCATGCACTTTTCCTGACCATTTTCTTACCCCAATTTGTCATTTTAAAGATAAAACAAAAAATAACTGCAAAATATAAATAAACATATTTAAATAATATATAACTAACGGAATATGTAATTGTTGAATTAGCATTCACTTACGCCTGATTGAAATAAGATCTGCCGGAATTGTGATCGATCAAATTTTTTGGGCGCTTATAGGCGTTTCTCGTGTCAGTGGACCGAACTTGGTTAACACTTTGACTGCCACGCCGAAATCACATGTTTCGTTCAGGACGCCACGGGAGTATTTTTATTATTCAAAGCATATAATGGCAAAATAATAATAAATTGATGATGTAAGACAACGCTCTTCCCCAATGGACCGTTCATCTTATTGGTGGTCACGGGTGACCACCGTGGCGCCTTGGTAACAGTTGATAGCGACATATTATAACAAGGCTTCGTTTATTTCAACAAACCATTCGCATTCGTTATTTCGTCGTAAGTAAAACGTCCAGAATATATTGTTGAAACGTGTGAAAGATATTAGTTTTTTTTTTTATTTAAAAGTTTACAATTTGTCCAGTAGGACACTTGGTAAAATATTATAGCTCAGTGATATAATAAAATAACATATGGATGGCTACCCCCAGCGGGTACCATTTTCTTGTTAGATTATATCTTTAAAGATATTAGTAAACAGTATTTGCTCATTCTATATATAATAGTAGTTACGTGCACATTTCTAACTTCAATTATATGATTATGAAGCAGCATTTACAATTATTTTCTAAGCTGTGTGTATAATAATATTCGTAGATTACCCCTCAAAGATATGGATACAAACACAGTACACCGTTAATGCAAGATTTGTTCTCATTTTTTTTTTATTGGTGTTCTAATAAAAATGTTTAATTGTTCAATGGGGCACTTTTTATTTCAAAGCATCTTCTATTTATCGGTTGTATTCAAAATGCTCTAACTGTCAATTTTCATACAATTTCATATATGACCAACGCGACAGTCAAAGTGTTAAGCGCCTACAGACGCCTACAGCGTCATAAGCGCAAGTTTTCTAAACGCCTTAGGCGTCAACAGTAGTCAAAGGGTTAATGGTGGAACTTTTGCCAGGAAAATCTATAGATCAGTTTGGAAGTTCCAACTCGGACGTTCTTGAATGTCTGTATTAAAAGTTTGAGAGACTCACTCAATAGTCTTCGGTCGATAATCTCTCCTTTATTAGAAGCAGAAGCAGAATATGATGAAAAAATAAGAAGATTTTTCAAGGGAATTCAAACCAGGCATATAACCAGGTATAAAGTCCAAAAATAGTCCTTAATTTTCTAGCTCTTTTAGCTAATTCAAATGATCCTTTATCTCTAGAAATATTATCCTTGAAAATAATTACTCTACTTGCCTTGACCACTGATCACCGTATTCAGATTTTATCAGATTACAAACTTATAAAGCTCGAGAATTGGTAGAAAATCCGATTCGTTGGAAATAAGAATATCTGATAAGGAAGGATATCTGACTTATGCATTAAATAGAAAACAATCTTTACTCACTATAGCTCCATATAAGAAAGAAAGAAATGTTTGTGCTATTTTAATTTGAGATAGTTATTTATTTCGAGCGCAACAACTTAGAAATTCAAGAGAGAACCATTTCGTTCAAATCAAACGCGCCTTGTAGAGTACATGGTAATATTGTCATAAAGGGGTTTTTTCCTCAAGACAGTCGACATACTTCGACTTCTACTACTAAGAACAAAGATATTAATATTGATGTTATTCGTGGGGCAGCAGAATGGTTGGAAGATTCAAAGACATTCGTCTAATTTTATGACCTAGCAATCATATATGATGCAGGCAGATATGTTTACAAATGCGATTTGGAAACTTACTTTATATAATATAGAATGATAAGTTAGAACGCTTGTAGCGGCGCGTGCTAATATAATATGATATTCGCAAAAGCCACTATAGTGGCGGGTCATAATATAAGATGACATTCGCGAAAGCCACTATACTGGCGTATCGTACCTAAGGTCTTTTTGTGTAATTACTACACTTCGTTTTAATGTTATAGATTAAGCATAACAAATAAATCGCAATCTTTCTTCTCTTGCAATACTTGAGTTTATGTTCGTTTTTCCGAATTTCTGGTTGTCGCTAGATGCTTTAAACGTTCACCAATTGATCTTGAGGGAGAGGCGCGAAATATAATTAGATAATTAAACGAATCTAAATGGAATTCAACTATAATTGTATGTTGCGCCTCTTCCGAGAGGATCAATTGGTAATACTCCTGTTCCCTCTCGCCGGAGTTGACACATTTAAAAGAAATAAAGGGACGACACGCCACTTATCCCAAAACCTTCGAGAGGCAAGAAATTTATAGGTTTCGTTAGGCCGCCCGACCAACGTTCTGTCGTTCGGTATTAACGGAATTAGAACGTAATCCACGGATTCCGTGCTTTTCTGCAAATCCGTTTCCAGGCTTCTTCGTTTTTAGTTCGTTGCTTTTGTAGGCCGTTGCTTCTATATCCCATATATAGGGTTATCCACTTAACACTAAACCTACCGACACTTCGTGTATTCTTACCGAGTGCGGTCAAAATGACCGGTGATTAAAGAAGTAATAGTTTTTATGATTTAACTTAGATAATGGTTAATTTATAACTAAATGTATATAAAATGATGAACTTTCATCAAATTTCGTCCAAATTTACTTTTGTTTAATTTCAATTATAGACTTAAATAGAATTACACTTTTATTTATATAGAAATATACCTTATTCAACTTTGCTGTATTTTTTTACAAATTATCTTATTATCAAACGTACATTTGCCACATAAATATTTCCTGCATCTTAAACAAATTTTCGTAATTTTGTAACCTTTACAATTTTTTACTTGACAAGTTTTTTGTTGTAATGAATGTGAACTTGTTGATAGTTTTATTGCATGGTTTTTTTCCGCAATTCTTTATATAAAAGTAATATATGCGCCAGGTTTATAACAATTTTGTGAATTCTCTGTAAATTGGCCCCATACTATAGATACCATTGCAAATTTATTGATTCGTAAACGTTGGCTTTGTGACATCAATTACATCTCAACCTACATCACAGATAAGACATGAACCCCGGACCTTCGGACACTTTCCACATCATAACCTATACCGAGTCCCTCAACATCCTCGAACCAAAACGCATATAAGCCGAAACTTCAGCCAGCTCGGGCAGTTCTTGTTCTAGTTCTTGTTCTCGCGCAGCCCTTTTCTCCGGTTCAGTGTCATTCTATTTCTTGTAAGTGGTAAATTTATAATAAAATTCGATAAAAGAAGATTAATAGTTGGGTTACGACTCAGCCTGCTTTTCTCTTCATCCAACCCTAAAGTTTACGTGACAGCTTCTTTCGCTCTTCTTATCAAATCGTATAAACCTCATAATTTCAGCAATGTCATTCCTGCTCATTGTTCTTGAAAAAAATGCAGGTCTCCAAATTTTATTCCACAAATATGAGATCTACATTTTGTATATAACATATAGCATATAACAGAGCAATAAATGCATCTAGTTTTGTTGCATCTAGCTTTCTCTTAGTCCCCAATACTCTACTTGCTTCTTCTCCCGTACATTTTATTATATGATCCCTTATACGATGATCAATGAGGAGATAAAATGACGTTCATTATATGCCGTTTAGCATATCCCTAAAAATATTATGAACTGATGCACTGTCAGATATGGAACTTGCATCTATTTCTCTCCGAATTATCTCATCGGGTCCAGTTTCGATACGATGCTTCTCACCCTTTGCTGTCAACGATAATTTTTTTCCTTTTTGTCCTTACGTAAACGCTTATTTATAATATTCAACTCTGATTCGATAGTAAATAGCTTTTCATGTGTTTCGATGCCGTTTTCGGTTGCTGAAGTTTCTTTTTCATCGCACACTGAATAGTCTTCTATGTCCGTAATCTTTCTTTTTTTAATTTTTTTTTTAAAGTCTTGACATTTCTAGGGTAAATGTGGCGGCACTCGTCCACGAAACTTTCCAACGGCTTCGCGACACAAAGCGCTATGCCTTTAAAGCGTAAGGCCGACATGCCTAATGTACCATTGATATCTCTACGATTCTTTCGCCGCATATTCGGAAGAAATCATACGCGGCAATTGTCGCGGACATCTAATAATCGCGTGCGTAGTGGGGATATCGAGGGGCAACAAAGAAAAGAAACCGTTTGGTTTCGAACAAAAGATTCATTCTGTTCCGAGCTACGAAGTGCGAAAGGCTTAGCGAAGCAAACACAATTCGAGATACGTGATTATTGACTCTTGATTGTTAATCGTTAATCGTTAATCCTTGATCGTAAATTGTTGATTGTTGATTGTTAATGGTTTAATAAACCTTTTTTGTTGAACGTCAAGAGTATTTCTTGTTGGCACCTTCACTAATGACCACCTCATAAATATTTATCACAGAATAATGCCATGTACGGAATACAAAATTATTGTCAAATTTGATATGCTTTACTTTTCCTTTTATAACAACTTTACACAAAACGCTCTGAGCTGCTTTCTGTCTGAGTTTTCGAGATAACAAGTTTAGATGTCGACTGATTAACTAACAAACTGAGATGTATTCTATTCGAAAGGACAATAACAAGTAAAAATATGGTCTGTGACGGCGATGTTTACACGAAAATATTGATGAGTATTGGCTGTACTCCACCAATGGTTATTCGAGGGTGGAGTTGGGAAAACTTTTCCCGTGTTTTATCGCAATAAGCAATAACCCTAAGAAACTTCTCGACTTTTAAAATGTTTGTAACAATGGACTGTAAAAAATGCTAAATTTTATGGCAGTTCCTTAGGATTATTATGGGCCTGAGTTGATATATCTTGACAGCTAGTGGCCATCTTGATCGAGGGATGGATTATGTTTTATAACAAGATTACGGGTGTAACAGCTGCTATTATTTGTTATTACTGATTTTGTTTGTCATCTGCCCTTGAGATAGCCTTTTCTTTGGACTGATTGCATTCGTTTTAAAACTAACCAATATATTTTGTCGGGCGGTCAAAATAACCGCTCGCGGTAAGCAAGGCAGAGTACAAATCTTTCTCAGAAAATAAAAGAGCAAACTAAAAGTAAATACCGAAAAATATATTGTATGCATGTTTTAGCAAAAGTCAGAAATTATGAAGCGGTATGATAAAGTTTAAATATGGTTAAATTTGTGTAGAAGTTGGAGAAGCGGTCAATTTAACCGCCGCTGGTAGGTTTAGCGTTAACTCGGAACTGTGTTTCGCACCAACATTTGGAATGGTAACAATGTAACATATATGCTTGCTACTGCAGTAAAATATCGCGAACCATATATGAAGCATTGATAGAAGTATAATTAGGCGAGAACATAGAGCTATAGCGGCACTAAGCCGCAAAGAGCAATTCTCTTTTCAACGGTTTCTTCGGTACACAGTATACCATCGCTGGAAGACTGTTTATGAAAGACCGACGAAACATATACAATGTCGTGATAAAGCGTAAGTGTCGACAGGCCTAATGGGCCATCGATATCCCTTTAGTCCTTCCATCAAATACTCGGAAGAAGGCGTACGTGATCACGATCGCAGACGGTAACGAACACGTGCGTAGTGGGGATATCGAAAGATGACAAAGGGAAGAAAGTGAATTAACAGATGAGTTGTTAGCAAGCAATCGTCAGTAGGAATCGCGAGTTAATAAACAAACTGTAGAATAAAACACCGAGTATTCATTTGGCACCTTTCACGTTCTATACCTCAGAACGGCTTGGTTGTCGTCGAAACACTTTAAATTTGATACCACAATGTTTTCAGTTCCGCCCGAGCAGTCGAGCTAACCGGACGTGTGAAGCAGTGCTCCGTAAGTGCGACAAATAGGGAAAGAAAAAGTGGCCAGCGACAGCGCCCATCGCCAAATGGTGGAAAGATGCAACAAGTAACACCAATAAAAATATCCAACAAAGGCGAAAAATATTTCATTAACAGAGCGGTAGATACAACAAATATAAACCAATTAATAAACGAAGAGCAAGATTGCTCAGATACAGAAGATATGGAAATAGAATCTTCACAAAGGAAAGACGAGAAAAATATTACCAACGACGGAATAACACACCAGGAGGAAAGCTGGAAGGTGGTAACTTCCAGCAAGAAACGGAAAATTACAACAAACACTAACGTTAGGAGGGCTCCAGAAACAGAAAACCCAACAATGGCTACAGGAAATAACACTCCGAAACTCCTTCAGCGCTCTGCCAGAAGAGAAAGAAACGGACACAGACGATAAACCAACAACCCGCATCGCCAAGCCACCACAAATCTATATAGATGCCCAAATTATAGACCCCCTCATTGAACTGCTAAACAACACGGCAGGAAAGGAAAATTACATCATCAAACAGCTAAAACTGGACCAGGTTAAAGTACAAACCAACACCCCAGAAGCGTTTAGAAAAGTGACTAAAGCACTAAAAGAGAAAAACGGCGGGTATCACACCTACCAGCTCAAAGCTGATAGAAGGTGTCACGTCCCGCGACCCGCGCGTCCTGTCGGAGTCGATGGACTCCTTCAGATCGAGACGGTTGAAACGTCAATTTGAAACCATGTTTTCATATTTGTGTAATTATGTTTCTGTAGCGATGTTGGGACAATTTAAATTGTAAACAAAGTCGGCAGTTGAACTAACTTTGGGGATCTTCCCAAACATTTTCAAAAGAAAGACCCCGACGTTTTTTCATCTCCGACAGATATAAATAAGTGTAGCGACTCAGAGAAGTCAGCAGTAATAATTACCGAATAATAATAATTACCGTTCGTCTATCGAGTGATTATCGTTAGTCTATCGAATTATTATCGTCTTTCCAACCGAAGAATCATTATTTGTCAGACGATTATCAACATTGAAAGTAAGATTCAAATAAACCAGCACATATTTTAAATTTGTTTACGAGCAACTTTAATCCTCTCCCGTGCCAGTATTCCTGCACATAGCAGGTTAGCCGAAAGTGGAGCTTATTGCCAGTTGAATTTAACGTCAGTTAACGCTATCTTCTCGTTCGGCAACCAAATAGAACGTAACACTAAAATCCTTAGAACAATTGTAAACGCCCCATGGTACGTTAGAAACGAGGACATCCGGAAGGACCTAGGAATACCAACGGTCAAGGAGGAAATTAGAAGGTACGCGGGAAGGTACAGTGAAAGAATAGCAACACACCTGAACCGGCTAGCTGCGGAAACAAGAAACACATCAAATATAGGAAGAAGACTAAAAAAGGAAACACCCAGCAGATCCCACAAAGGATATAACCTAACAAACAACCTGGAAGATGGAACCCCGCTGGGGGTAACCATCCTCATGCTATATTTATTTTATATAACATTTTACCAAATGTCCTACTGGACAAATTGTAAAATTTAAATAAATAAATAAATTAAAAAAAACAATGTTTTCATCCGACGATTTCATGCCCCTGCGTGTTCCTGAAGCTTCGAAACAAGCAAACGCGCTCTATTCTGGTCTCACATGTAGCTCATGTTTACTCATAATTCTTAATGAGAATTGATTGTAAATAGTCTACCAAATATCATAGAAAAAAAACGTAGCTCAATTTTTCTCTTTTTTTTTAATAACTGGTATTTAAAATCGCATTCAACTACCTACCAAATACTATCGGCGAATTATAATGAAATTGTTCAAGTTCTTACACACATCGAGGCCCTTTTTTTGTTCCATTCGGTAATTTTCACTTTTATTTTATTAAATACTTTCTTCCACGTCGTACTTTGCTAATTAATTAATTAATCGAACCGTCCACATTTCGAGGCTATAGCCATGTTTTATATCATTTTGTTCGCAAGAATCTTAACAACCCCACTAAAAACTCTTAAGTTAAGTCGTAGAAAATCTTCTAGCTACGTTATAACAAACATTTTTTTATAGTCTCACATATGCACACTGCACACGGGGCTCTAATCCGAAGCATCAGTGGAATACTGAAACTTGCCGAATCCTCGTCTATATATGCTATAAAGAAAAAATTAGAATTGGGTTTGTGTCAGGACAACATATCCTGCCGCCGCAAGGCGACCGATAATCAAACAATAAACACTATCGATACAACGCATACGCTGCTGTAGACGCACAATTATAAACAGAATTCACTGTAGTGGTACCGATACTTCTTGTAGAATATAAAGAAAATTATAAAATAGAGTATAAAAGAAAGTTATCCAGACTGATAAACTCTGTGATATATTTCAAAATCATCGAAATCGCAGAAGAGGTAACTTCACCCAAATTTGTCATATCAAAATAAAAAATATGAAACTTTATATCTCTTATTTCGGCGACTTATTAATAATTGCGTCATCGCCGAAACAGATGACTCATCATCGGAGACTGCTCCGAGCAATCGGTTCCATGGAGTAGTGGTAGTATATGGTTATCAGGGATATGATCCCGCGATATAAACAATTTCCGCTGTTATCTATGATCTCCGCAGGGAGGGCTCGCTTATGCGAGTCTATGGGGGCTGACAAACCCACGTTCCCGCAGCCAGGGAGGACCGTCGGGACAAGCGTCCTGCCTACGTGAGTCCTCTATGTACACCGCAAGGAAGGTTGCTGTGGTGTAAGACTAAGTCTTCCCCACGGAGCCTTGGGTAGTAGCGCACCCATGATCCTGAAGCGAAGGGTGAGACCGTCGGGAGAGCCGCCGAGGGCATTTCCTCAACTCCCGCTTACGTGAGTCTCGTCTGGGTCTGTCGAGGACGGTTAGCAGGATAGCCATGCAGCAGAGACGTGGCGGTACATCCACAAAGAACAGTCCCACCATTGACTAAGAATGGTACCACGGGCGGTCGAGTGTTAGCCCAGAGGGTGTAGCGAGCCCTCGACTCGAGCAATTATGGGTATGGACTCGTGGTGGCAGTGGTTGTGGCCAAATGCTGGCAAGAGGGCCGATTTAAGGGGGTCTTGGCGCCCCCGAATGGCCTTCGGCGGGTGAACAGCGTCCCACCTGCTCCGGATACCGTCCCGAGGAGACGGTAGGGCTTGGAAAGGGCCCCGTTCGACCTGAGACGAGTGAAAGCCCCTGCAGGCCTAACTAATCCAGGTAACCTGGTACTTGGTACCACGTGCGCTGGTTGGACGTAACCCAACCCCTATGGCTCTAGGGTAGCCCGGGTGCTGTATAGAAATTCAATCCAAGGAAAGTACCCGATACCAAAGAACCACACTACATGTTATCTATGAAGGATATCGACGATGAAAATCATTAATAAATCGCGGAAACAAGAAAAATAAAGTGTTTTATTCTGTATTTCGATGTTACAAGGTCATTTTAGTTGGATCGTTGCGATTCTTACGACCAAAATGATACCCAACATGGCTGTACTCTCCGGAGGCGGACGATTTAGTCAACTGCGCGGAATGCAATGTCTGTATTCGCTCGAACATAACATTTCGAGATTACGTTGAATACTAATACCAAATGCATCGTTTAGAGGTACGTTTGGCTTATTATCGCTTTAACATAAATAAAAACAACTTCTGTCGATTGCCGATATAATGGCACTCGGTCGCAGCGTACTGGGGTTCAAAGGAACCCAAACATACGTGGGTTAAATTAATTTCCATTCTTTTTACCAGGTCCGTCTAAACATGAATTCTGTAAGTTGTCTTGCTGTACCTCATTTGTTTTCCTTGTTCTTCATTCTTACATTTGATGTATTCACAGCACAGCGATTCAAAATCACATTCATAATCAGATAATAGCTGTCAATTTGTAGAAAGTCACTGTTAACAAATTTGAAGATACAACGTAAAAGAAAATTTTCAATACGTTAAAAAGGAAAAATATCGAGTGAAATAGAGAAGGAATTGTGACGTTTGTAAAAATACGAATAATTACATTGGAATTACATTTTACGTACATGCATCAAGCTACATGAGGAAATGCATAAAAGCGGTAGCTTTTGCTTGCTGCAAAGTTTCACGAACCCGCAGGAACATGAAATCGGCTGGCAGAAACGCGAAGCTCGTTTCCCTTTATCGTATAGAGAACAGTGCTCGTCTGCTGTTTATTGTGACGTTAAATTTAAAATGCTTTAGCGTTCGCTAACAACTAAATTGTTCTGTATTCCCTCAAACGCGATATATGATTATAGTAACACACGTAGATGTTATATTGTTGCCATTCTCAATGTTCTCGTGGCCGTGTGTTTCAATGTTAAATATATGATGCTGTATATACAAATATATATATATTTGCTAAGAATTTGTACAACTAGAATTCAGAGCTTTTTGACAAGAGGCCGTAGTGAATGTCGCTATAATTCGTGATACGATTTGTAACTACCTGTTGCGAAGTTAAACCTTATTAAACTGTAAAATGTTGTATGCGGATTTGTAAATTCGAAATAATGGAAATATGCTTTATACTTTAAACCGCTATTTTTCGTTTATCATCAGATTTTCAACAATACGATAGTATGCAAGAATTGTAAAAAAAGGAAACTGGGAATATTTTAAATGTATAATTATTATTAATTGTTAAAGTACCGGAATTAATTAATTATATTTATTTAATTATTAAAACTATTAATTACATAAATACTTAACTTGATTATTCTATTATTTTATAAAGTATGTTATATTTAATTTTTTAAAAAAATGGTTAATTACATTAATTAAATAATTAATCACTTGATTATCCAAATAACTGACCAATTTTATGAATGTAAAATTGAAAATCGGAATGTTATATGTACAATCAATACGGAATTTGCTTGTCAAAATTACGAAGAAGCTGATATGAAAATTGTGTATCATACCAGCAACATGGATTAGAATACACTATCATTAAGTGCTTAGATACTGGCATTTTTGTTATAATATTGAACAGCATGACCAATCTCAAAAGTAAATGTAAAATTTGGATCCAAATAATCGAAGATTTATTAATGTGAATAAACTCCACGAATCACAAGGAGATCTACTCTGTAAAGGATTGCACCCCTTTGCTGGCTGACATTACAATCCAGCATTTTATCGAAAAGGGAAGAGGCACCCATTAAAACTGTTATTGGAATCTCAAGAATTCCAAAAAGCATTTTCAGATCTAGACGATGTGTCAAGCGATAAAAATGCAGTATCTGAAGTAATGGAAAAATTTGTTTGTCAATTATACGGTATCCGATCAATTCGAATTGATAAATTAACGCAGCAGCATTAAAAACTACGGCCGCTCGCTTATTAGTTCTCTATCCACTTCTGTCAAGCTTTTATTCGCCGTTTCATGATTGCTATATTGCATATTTATTTCTAAATGTTTAAACAATATGTAAACCAAATTTCAGCATCCGAAGTTTTCACTCTGTAGCGGCACATGAGTTATAGGACGATTTGAATCGAGAATGATTCATGTTATTGTTTTGCCTTGGAGTATTGACACCGTTACGATGTACGAGATTTAAAAGTAAAGAAACTTCGGACAAAACAATATCGCTGCTACGTGCAACCGTCAATCGGTGTTGAATTCAAATTTTTCTATACTCACCCGACCAGTATAAATAAACGAACACGCTCTCTAGGACAATCACTATCTATAGTATCCTTATATTGAGTAGCATTGAGCGAGCGACGTATTATACTAACTCGGTATTCTGCACTTAGAACGATTTTAAATATATCTGACTATCGCAAGTATTCACTTGTTTCGTCATTTAAAATAAGACGCTTAATATCCACCACCACTCTATCTGCTACCGCTTTATCTCTCACCTAGCACGAAAATTTTTCTGTTTCACTGTTCGGCCCGGCAAACCTTTTCCTTTGTGGTGGTGCAGAAATGCCTTTTAGCGAATGGCAATATCAGAGAAAAAACGACAATATTCACGTTCGTAGGTTGAGTTGTACTATGGTACAAGAGCTGCACCAAGCGGCTCTGTGTTGCAAAAGAAGGAAATTTACCCTGTTTTGTATCACCCTAGCATAGACATGAACCTAGTTCCACCCTAGCATAGACAAAAACCTAGTTTGTCACAGGCGGGAAGTTCTAAGGCCCTTTATCATATAAGTGTTATTCTCAATGTTACCGATGCAGTGTAGAATGAGATTAATATGAAATTACAGAGTATAGGACAAAACATTGTATAACCGTAAACAAAGTATGGGTCATCGCACGCTCGTATATACAGGTTTGCAAATTTCTATAGGGGGGGGGGGTAAGGGCTTAGTGACCGAACAATGTTGGTCAATTTGTCCGTAGTAATACAACTCAATTGAGAAGTTAGGATTCCTTGTATAGCGCCATCGTGTAAAAATAACCAAAACCATTTGTCTCTGCTGCTTTTTCTTTTCACTCGACTCAGGACACGTTAACGCTAATAGAGACCAACTTTTGTTTCACTTATATGATCATTACGATCATATTATTATTATTATTATGTTGTATGTAACTGATATCTAATAAATGTTATATAATATATGTCGGATTCACGTTAAGATTAGGGTTGGGGTTAGGGCGTGAAACGGATCTTCGTCGTGATTAGACATTGTTGTTATGCAATAGAGAAGATATCGACTAGTGCAAATATGATTATCGTAGATTTCGACAAGTAACCGCGATAATTAGATACTCGAGACGCTAATGATAATGATCCTAGATTCAATAACGAATCCGCGGCCAAGGGGATGATAGATGTACGTTCTCACAAAATCTAAGTCTGACTCTTTGTTAGCAAAACGTGAAATAATCACTGATCGTAGAGACGTTACTCTTTAATCGATGAGATTGCAAGAAAGAATGACTTTTCCGTCCCGATGATGCCACACGGGAAAACTATATGGGGTGTGTCTAAGGACACGAGATCCTCGGATTCGTCGAGGAAAACCTTCGTTCGGAAAGTGAGGGAAATTAACGTTGCTGCTAATTGGTCAATCTCCATATCGGTGGTTAGAAAAGATGCTAGCCGCCCTCAAGGGGAAGTTGCTGGCGGGAGGCGCCGTTCGTGAGGAAGTAGTTTTCCCTATCTTCCCGTAATTGGGACAAAAACTGTTTATTTGTTTGAAGGACTTTAATTAACTAAAAATCTTAAGATTTATAGCG
>JACXIX010000005.1:470630-491887 GCA_014737535.1 Bombus cullumanus | reverse complement strand
TTTGCCTTTAACGTATTCGATGGTGTACTCGTACTCTTCTAACTTTAATCTCCATCGCATTAATCTAGACGATGGGTCTTTGCAATTATTCAACCATTTCAAAGCCTGATGGTCTGTCCTGATAATAAATTTTCGTCCTAACAAATATTGTCGTAATCGTTTCAATGCCCAAACTATTGCTAATAATTCTTTCTCTGTCATCGTATAATTCTTTTCGGGTGGATTCAGTGTTCTAGAAATGAAACAGCATGGGTGTCCGTCTTGTGAAAGAACTGCCCCCAGTCCTTCGTTACTTGCGTCGGTCGTTAGCGTAAAGGTTTTAGTAAAGTCAGGGTATGTTAAAACTGGTGCTTCGCGTAGTTTTTGTTTTAATGTTTCAAAGCTATTTTGCTGCATTGCTTACTATTTTCTCCACCTTAATGGCCTTCAGTAACAATGCTTTTTCCGAAAAAAGGATTTCTCATTAATCGGATTTCTGTTATGAAATCTCCTACGCCTATGTCGTCGTCACCGTTTAATATTGTGATATATTTTACTGCTTTTCCGACTGTCAGAAGTTGCTGGTGTGCGTTTCCTGGTTGCATTTGCAAATCGTCGTCATAGTCTTTCATCTCTGGCGCCGACGGAACGGGGCGTCGAGATGTATTATCGTGGACTGATTCGGAGTCCTCTGTCATTATCGCGACTTGGCTGTCAACCCGTCCTACCTTTAATTCGGCTACTGCGCGTCTCAATATCTCGATTTCTTTTGCCCGTTGTTTATTTTCTTTGTTCGCTTGTCGGGTTATACCGTTCATGCGTCTTTGTATTTGCGCGTTTTCTTCTTGTATTTGGCTTAGCATTTCTATAATCTGTGACATTTTGTCATCGTCTCTACCGGTTGATGCTCTATCTTTCGACATCCTTCTAAATATTTCTAACTCTTCTTCTGAGTCTAATTCAAAGCTAGGTCGCCTATCTCTATATGTAGAAAATGAATCCAGCGTTTACCTTGATTTGTTAGCTTCCGTAGATGCTTTATGCTTTGCAGGTTTCTTCCGGATTCGTTGATAGCGGATTTGTCGTTAGAGATGACCGTGGTCCAAGTTGATCCTTTTCCCGTAGGTTGGATGTCTTGTTTTCTCAACGAACACTTTTCACTATCCTGGCAGGATCGCCAAAATGTCACGTAAAAAAATAATAACTCTCGTGATGATGTATAAAAACTTCATTTCTCAAGAGTCGAATGCCCTTGATTAACAATTTTACAACGCTCCAGTATCGGTTTATAATTCATACTGGCCTAGCCGTCATTATTCGAAGTCTAAATACTAACCGAGAAGAATGGGAATGATGGAGGGGATATTATTCTCGGAAGTTATTTATCAGGGTGGCTAGGTGTCAACTGTCCGGAGGATACCAAGTGGTGGCTGCTTATGCTATGCGCTTGGAATTTTGTTATCTGGCTGCTCTGTTTAGATTTTGTCGGTGACACGGTCGCGTTCGACTATATATTTCGGTCGAGGGAAAGTTAGGAAATTCGAATTTGACTTCCTGCGACGGTTGTGTGTAGCGGCGTCCTTGTTTTTTGCCCGGAGGTTATTTGTTCTTGTATTGCTTGTGACCTAACGGTCTTGATACTACAAGTATCTTGTTTTCATTATTATTATTTGTTACTTTTAGTAAAATATTTAACTCGTTCTAAACCAAATTGTTAAAAACCAATTGTTAAACCAAAGTGTTAAAAATCCTGTGTTTCATACAAATAAGCGTGGAATCTCGGAGAAAGGGCGCGAAATTGATTGAACGATCAAACGAACTTACCTGTAAGTGAAATTCGATTGCAATTATATGTAGAACCTCGTTCGAAGAGATTGCAGCCCTTCCATACAACGGCATCCCTCTACCTTATAAATTAATCTACTGCAATTGTAAGATATAGCCCAGAAAAAGTGATTAGCAACAGCAATGCTGTATCCGTGGCAGTGCTATAAAAGGGTTTCTTGTTCTGTCTCGCTCTAAAGCGATGTGATTTTTAGTAGGCGAAGGAATATTACATGTGTAATTTCTTCGAACGAGACTTTTGATATAATTACGAAACTGATGATACTTTAAAGTTAGAATCGCCATTCAATCTTGCATTACACTAAAAAACCTGCTCGCTTAATGTAGGGCCAGATATAGGCTTTCCATTGTCACGTTTTTAACAAAATCATTCATACACTGTCATATCAAGAATTTTATTATTAGCAGTTTTCATACGTTTTTGTGTACATCTTACGTAAACTCTCGCTAAGATTCACAATTTCGCACTTTCTTTTTTTTTGTATCACGAACAGTTGATTTTCCAATAGCGTAAGATATTGGTATTTCAATTACGGTTTCATCATTATCTAATTGATTAATTATTCCATGTTTTATTCAAATAGATAAGGTTATATGTTACGGTTTGAAGATATATTGGTACATAGCGTCATAATCGACTAATCAAAATGTTAATATTAGGTCATCCCATAAGTTCGTGCCGACTTTTGTGTGTACATTTCACGTGTCGATTTATAAACATACGGCGATAAGGGACCAATTCACTTGAGCTTAGCTGATCGAGAACAGGCTAGAGNCAGATTTTCGTGGGTATAAGATCGTAATATAGTGAACACAGTGACTTCTAACAGTAAAAAATCATGAGTGAAATGCGTATCCATTTTCGACATCTCATGTTATATGAATTTCGGAAAGGAAGTTCTGTAACAATTGCCACGAAAAACATATGTGCTGTTTACGGAGAAAATGCGCTTTCATCTCGCACCTGTAGGAAGTAGTTCCAACGTTTTAGAGCTGGGAATTTCTGTTTAGAAGACGAGGAACTCTCCGGGCGTCCTCCTCAGACAGACGAAGATAAAATTCGGGATCTTGTTGAAAAATCACGAAGAGATGTCAAATGTTCTGAAAATACCTAAGACAACGATTCATAGGTGTTTAAAAAAAATGGGGATGGTATCAAAGTTGAACGTTTGGGTGCCCCATGAACTTACGGAACGGAACCGTCTTGAACGAACGACAGCGTGCATGTCATTACTTGCGCGTAATAAACATGAGCCATTCCTTAAACGCCTGGTAATTGGTGATGAAAAGTGGATACTTTACGAAAACCCTGAACGGAAACGTAGCTGGTCCGAACGAAATCAGCCACCTCAACGCTGTGCAAAACCAGGGTTACATCCACGTAAAGTTCTTTTGTGTGTATGATGGGATTATAAAGGAATACTCTATTTTGAACTGTTATCTAGTGGTGATACCATTAATTCAGACAAATATTGCACTCAGTTAGAAAAATTAAGGGAAGCACTAGCTGAAAAACGACCAGGTTTAGTGAATAGGGACAACGTTATCTTCCATCACGACAACGCTAGACCGCATGTCGCGAAAAGCGTTACAAAAAAATTGTCTGAATTTAATTGGGAAATTTTACCACATCCCCCATATTTCCCAGACATTGCTCCATCTGATTACCACCTGTTCAGAGCATTACAACACTTTTTAGTAGGTAAAAAATTTGAAAATATTGACATTCTCAAAAATAGCTTAGAAAATTATTTTGAAGAAAAACAAGAGAACTTTTATCGAGACGCAATAATCGCCCTACCAGAAAAATGGGAAGAAGTTGTTCCATATGTTAAGTATGTAAACAATCTTAACATATATAACCGCTTGAAAAACGGCACGTATTTATGAGTTGACATTCAAATTAATAAGATTCAAATCCATAAACGAGTTTTTACGATATTTCAAGCTGTGTCTGCGCTATAAGAACAAGTTACATAACAATGTGTCGTAAAAATAAATAAAAGAATGTTATACTTATGTACATTTTTTTCAAGCATATTAAATCTCTGTTAAGTACAACATTTATTATTCATATTTGCTCAAGTTTAAAGATTGAATACACAGTATTATCATCTAAGATGGATCCAGGTAGTTAAAATATAAGCAGTGACAGGCGTAAATGGTGATTCAGTGTGAAATCAAGTTGAAAAGTATCGGTAGTAAAGTAGTAAAGTAAATTAACATCTTTTTATGCAACCTGACGCTTCTCGTTATTCTCATCTCTGCGCATATTTCTAATTCATGCTTTTACGAATTCCACGTATGAAACATTGTTTGTATTTATAGAACCGTCTTCGAGAATTACGCCTCTACGAATATACGTAATAATTATGTATTGTCCCTAAGATGTTACGATAAGCCCAATTGTTAGATTGCGAATTAGTAAAAAGTGCAAAGAAGTCCATTGTTCGCGTATAACTTCGTTTATACATCCCAAAATAATGTGCCAATTTTGAATTAATCCGCTTAATTTCCGCACGATCAATTTATCAACTTATGAATATCTCAACTTATCCTCCGAACTTATACGCTTTTTGAAAGATCTAGATTTTGATGGTGAAGTGAAAAAAAATTGCTCGTTTAGACGCTTGGTTAAAATACAGCAGTAATCATTTTGCTTAACTGTAAAATGCAAAATTCTATAAAATGCAATAAAATGCAAAAGTGGAACTTAACTTTCTATCAATTTCAGAAATCAATCCACAAAATTTAAAAAGAGAAAGTGCTTCTCTAAAACTAATTCGCTCTAAGATGGATTTCTTCGTCAAAAAATTGCCAACGATAAACTATTAAATATTAAGAGGTTCAACAGTCGTTGTTTTATAGTTTATCACCTGTGTTATATGTGGATGCCCACGAAAGATGGTACAGAGAGCGTTCAGACAGCATTCAGACAGCGTTCAAACTCGACCGCGCGAGAACGTATGAAAACGTTCTGCTTTTATTTGTAATTTGGGATTACATGAAAAAAAACAGAAACGATTGGTAAAATCTATTTTCTTGTTCGACAAAATTTAGAGGCTGAGAATAAACACAAAATCTTGTTGGTCTTCTTTTTCACTTATCGTTATTGTCAAAACAATTGTTGTCGTATTGTTGTCGTTCACTTTCGCTACTTTTTCAATTAGAGTTTTTTCTTTAAAACATACCCGTGGTACGCAACATTCATACTCTACACCAAATGTGTCGAAATAATTTCTGTGCAGAGTCCTCTGTCTTCTTCTCCCGTTCTGAATAACAGAGGTGTCATAGCTCGAGAGAAACTTCCTCACAAAATATGTAATTACATTGACTAATTAGTCAGTAATTAGCAATTAAGGACATAAGCAATGTCCTTAGTGACGTAATAAGTGATTATATAAACACAACATGGAGGAATCTTACGCAGTGAACTTGAATCATAAACAAATTACAGAGGCATTATATATGTACGTGTGTTTTACATATTTAATGCTCTGTGTTAAAACTAGCTACTCGCAATTCAGTATCCAAGTGATTGTCGCCAAGGAAGCATCTACCGCTTTATTGCATACCGCACTTAGTGTTATCGCTCGTGATCACATCATCGTTTACGCGTGTGTAGTCGTGTATTTTGTAAATTGTCATATTTCTGCTAATATTTGATTTTTCATCAGTTTCAATCGTCTTCATTTTGAGACGAAGTTATTGCGACCATGTAGCCTACTACATAACTAAAAAGTTAATCTACATGTTACTATTCCAAGTAACATTTTATTCTTCTTCTTTTGCTGCTAACTAATTCGGACGTATTGCGATTCTAATTTTTTCGATTTTTTATTTCTGTATCTTTCTATATCTTCTGCCATATCTATATCACGTCTTCTCTTACATTCTTCCCCTACATTGCTGCACATTTTCTCTCACATTGTTGCAACTTGCACGAATTTCTTTGTTTCTGTTTATAGTTTCACCTATATCGTCTCACTTGTTGTGACTTCATCTACGATATGTGGCTATTCTCTAGAATGCTATATCATATGTCCACATATACAAGCATTGCTACGAAAGTCATATTAATTTCTATTTTGTAAACTGGTCTATCTAAATGAATTTTGTGAGATGTCTTATTATATCTCAATTGCTCTCCTTGTTCTTAGATTCGACATATTCACAACAGAGCGATCCAGAATCAGATAATAGCGATCAATTTGCAGAAAGTGTTTGTTAATAAATTTTGCAGTACGACATAGAAGAAAACGTTCAATACGTTAAAAATGAAAATTATCGAAGGGAATAGAAAAAGAGGCTTCCATGTTTGTAAGAACGTGAACAATTTCACTGCAATTCGCCAATAATTCTGGCAGTTGAATGTATTCTGAATAAAGAAGAATTGCATTTCTAATTAAATTTCAGGTAAGCATAATTCAAGATATCAGTTATTAAAAAAAAAGAAACAAAAGAGAAAAGCGAGCTCTATGTGAGACCAGAACCGGATTCGATTGCTGCCTCGAAGCTTGAGGAACATGCAAGAACATGTAATCATTGGGCGAAAATGCGAGCTCGATTTCTCAGCGATTGTTTTTTGTTTAACGTGGCGTCAAATTCAAAGTTCGCCGATAGCCAAACTGTCCCATGTCTTCGTTTAATTATCAATAACCATAGACGGCGAGCAACACTAAAAACTGTAGTAGCAAGCGCTTATGTTGGAATATTCCCATTTTCGTGAGCACACGTTCCGAAGAATTGAGCCTTAACGGTTTGTAACTGTATAATATATATTTATATACAGGGTGGTTGGTAACTGGTGGTACAAGCGGAAAGGGGGTGATTCTACGTGAAAAAAGAAGTCGAAAATATAGAATAAAAATTTTTTCTTTCTTTTTTTTCGTTTTTCTACAGTGAGATCTGTTATAACGAGACGTGATAAAATGCACGCGTACCGAGCGAAAATTCAAAGTCGATTTTATCGAAAACAAAGCCTCAAACGAAAAATTTTTATTCTATATTTTCGACTTCTTTTTCACGTAGAATCACCCCCTTTCCGCTTGTACCACCAATTACCAACCACCCTGTATATTTCATTGATCATTTTGTGTGTTTGTCCAATGCTTACATATTCATTCTTCAATCCTATCTGCTGATCTGTTATAATTACTATTAATTATCTGTTATTATACTATTAGTTTCTTATCTTCTATGATAGATTTCAGACGATTGTAGATTACTTTCTTCATGATTTTTGCTATTACAGAAAGAAGCGAGTTTGATCTGTAAGACGCTGTCTGCAGATCCTTACCCTGCTTGGATATTAGCACTGCGTTCTATGATCACTTTTGTTTATAATTCTTTTAGGATTTTCCCGTTAATAAGGTGATCTTTTCATATTCGAAATAATACCTCTAACTACTTTTATGATTGTACGTGACACAGAATAACTATTATCGGCTGTGATATTGTTCGTTCGTCTGTGTGTTTGATTGCCTCTCTGAATCGGGTTTATTATTTTGATATGAGAAGAATATTCCGTATGAATGATTTACAAATGTTTTGACACAGTTCTGGTATACCTTGGTTCTATCCAGTTTTTTGATTATTAGAGTCGGTTGCGTTAATGTTTTCATTCGTTTCGTGCCTTTCCACAGTATATAATTGGTTTCCACGTGGGATAAAAGTGAGTCTACGAACGAGTAGCCCAAGTTCTTTTACTGCAGCGTGTTTTTACTGACGCGTGTCGGTATATAGTCGCCCGAATCTGTTCACGGTTGCAAACACTTACTATTAAGTGACTGGCGTACGTCCATTTTTCTAAATGATAATCTTATGCGTATTTATATGCGCATGGGTATAGTAAACTGAACAGTTTTTGTTTTTGACGGAAGAAATTTTATATACCTTTTATAATACCTAATACACGATGCCTAAAAAATCCAGAGAAGACATGTTTGATAGTGATAGTAGTGATGAAGAATATTACTTTGAACCTGATAAAATAAAAGACGACGACGGTGCTTCAGACAGTGAAAACGAACTGCGTTCAACAAGGAACCGGTTCAGATGTTTCAATATTTCTAGTGATAGTGACAGTGATGATGAACTAAATATTGAAGAAAATAACGGAAGCCTCGACAATGAATAACGCAAACGTTCAACGTGTTTATTTTCTCGATTACGCGCGCCAATGCCTCTCGTCTGTTCTCGTTCGCAAAGGGTTAAATATTTCGAAAATTCCATATCATTGTTATCTTTCATAGCATTTTTCACGTCTTTTGTTATTGCACTCAGTACTTTTTTATTTGCCAGTGTTTTGAATTTCTGCCAAATTGCTTTTGCTTTTAATCTTTAAATACGATTCTTTTTCTTATTTTTTCCCGTCAAATCATCACCTGCCCGGTTCTACTACATTTACCGCTCTACTCTGTATCATCATCACTCGGTTTTAGTTTTCGAAATATACATCAGCGAAAATATATCCTATAATATACTGTATTCTACTTCTGACAAAAGGTGACAACACACACACACACACACACACACACACACACACACACACACACACACACACACACACACACAAAGTTCTAGTATTATTTACGGCCGTGTTATTGTATGTTCATTATAACAAATTATTAGATTTCTTAGTTTGTCTGCGGTATAGGCTACCTTTTTAGGCCCGGGAACCGGTCAGTGACACACCGCCCCCCTCCCCGCGCATATACTACTATGGATACAATATTAATGGAGCGGTGTGCGGCCATGTCACACCGCGCCTCGTCGCCGGGGCCGCCGTGCCAGACAGTCCGGTTCCCCTACCGGATCGCTTGGCGGCCCTAAGGCACTGAATGGCGTGGGCTACCTAAGTAACAGTAATCTATGCCAAGGCAAAATAGATACTGTCGATCTATCACGTTGACTGCCACGACACTCGTATTCGGGTGCCAACAAAGTTTCTGGTCAGGCCGCGTAACCTATATTCGGGTGTCGCTTATTTGACTACTTGCGAAGGATCGTCGTAGGTATTTGAAAAGATATTCTATAATAATAAAACTGTTGAATTGTTATAAAAGTAATACGAAAATGGTTTATTAAAAGATTATTTTGAATGTAAAACTTTAAAGCATTCTATACATAACTGAGGTTGGTCGGAACAATTTGGACAATAAGTTGTTGTTTTCTTCAAATTCTTTTGTACCTTTGTTCGGTCCATTCGACGTCTTTTATTTGCATAACGTAGTTTGCATGCGCGTCTAATGCTTCTTCCGGAATCATAAGCCTCGTAAAAGCTTTCTTTTTCACTGCTATCTGACTCAGAAATAAGTTTTAAATTTTTCTTTTCGACATTGTAACGAATTAGGGCAGAGATTTTAAGTTATGCCGTTCGTTGCTCGGCCAAGATTCAAACTGATTTTGTAGAAAGTGGAGAAATGAGAAACAAATGCGAAGGACTGGAAACAAAAGAAACGAGAAGTAAAACCACCAGTTGAGCTACCCGCATTACGAAAATATCGATAGGAGCACCGAGCAGAGAACGCTTGATCTGCTGCACGCGTGGCCTGACGGAGATTTATTTGAAAACAGGCGTGGCAATCAACATGCTAGATCTTAGATCATCCTTTTAGTAAATCAGTGTTGGTTAGGATAGATCAACCCTTAACGCTCCGACTTTTCATTGTGAATATCGACCGACAACTGCAACTTATTTTCACCGTACTTCGACTTGCAAGTTTTTAAGTGTCAGATTTTAAATGCTACAATGACGTGTAAATAATAATATTAAAGTGATTCAAAACAATCTTTATTCATCTCAGAAATAATATAATTTTGATTACAATATTTATATTAATTATAATTGAGTAATGTGTGGAATTTTTAAAAATATTCATTGGGATGCAAACGGAGTTTGCGTTCACAGGTCTCACAGTAGAAAACTGTTTGTTTTTTTTACCGCATTACTTCTTTTTGGTGAACAAACAAGACACTTTTTCTTTTCCCCTTTCGGCAACTGATTTATTATATGGAGTTTCCCATCTAAACGTTGTTCCCTATCTGTTCCGGAAGGCCTGCCATACACATTGTTATTCCGAAAGTTACTTACGAGTTGACTTACTAATAATTTGACAATCTTATAGTGTGGCAAAGCCTTTTCTCCTTTCCTTTCCTGAGAAATCTTGTTAAATATATAAGCATTTATTACGCTTGTTTCTAGTCTTCAAAAGAACAATTTCCGCCACCACATCAACGATTTTCTCAGGAAACAATATGTTGATGCATATTGATCGGCTTTATCTACAGTGCTTGAGAGGTACACTGGGAGTAGATCGCCGAACATCGGTTGTGCTTGAGAGATACACTTGGAGTAGACCGCCGCGCATCTGTGGTGTTTGAGAGGAACATTTGGAGCGTTAAGGGTTAAAATTACAACCCCTGTAAGGTAGCCGTATACGCCAGAATCGAACAAAGAAATTTATCAACTTGTCATAATTACCGAATATATTGATAACGCCAGCGTGAAATAAGTTTAGGTAACAAATAATAAGACAATATTAAACTCTATATTATATTATCGTTGTTAAACAAAGTTAGAGCTGTATGGTGTGTACTGTAGAATACCACAGATTAATAATGTACATGTTATAAACAGCAAAATACTATATGTAGAATATCGAATATATTTTTGCAAATATCTCGGAAACTAAAGCCGGCAGTTAAAGACAGCATTTATATGTATGAGGAAAGTTGTTCACAACATTGACTTTGATTATATGTCAAGGTATTGAATATAGGTGAAGTTTATAACTTTATAAATAATTACGTAACGGTCATGTATAATATATATGTCGGGTTATCGTTAGAATTTAGGGCGAGTAACAATTCTTCATTTGAATTAACCATCGTTTTGTACAACAGAGATTAATATTTACACATATAAATATGACTTTTACAAAGTTTAACGACTAACTGTGGTGTTTAGACACGCGAGATGCTATTGAAAATGTTCTTGGATTCAATAACAAACCCACGTTCAACGGAATAACTCTTTACTAAGCGTAGAATACTTCTAAGCACAAAATACGTTTGCTGGGACGCTCGATTGCTAGGCAGTTTCTGCCTGGACTTTGGTTATTAATACCACGTGTGTCCCATTATATTGACACCTCCGAGGCAAAATCACACGTGGCTAGGCCCGTTCTCGAGGCCGTATGCCGCCACAACCACATTTCCAGGGAGTACCATATAACCACTCCACACCTCCGTTAGGCAATATGTCCATCCCGTGACCGTGGCTACGTTCGGTGACCAGTTCTCTTCCTATTTTAGAATCGTGGAAGAAAAATCGGTCGCCAGTTCGATCCCAGGTTCCGAACGTTCGTAACCACTGCGCTACCGTCGTCCGATAAATGTTAGTGTCGAATGGCGGTGTTTGTGCTGTAGAGTGCCGCCACAGAATCTAGGCTAAAGTATTAGAGGACGGAATACCACTATGGGGGACAGCAGCAATGAGCCATATAAAGAAAATCGAAACAATGCAAGCTAAAATTCTAAGAACAATAGCAAATGCCCCATGGTACGTTAGAAACGAGAGAATTCGAAAGGACCTGGGAATACCAACGATAAAAGAGGAAATAAGCAGGTACGCGGAGAGGCACAAAGCAATAACAACAACACACCCGAACCGACTGACTGTGGAAACGATTAAAGCAAGCATAGATAGAACACTAAAAAAGATACACCCAACGGATCTCACTAAGGTCGTAGCCTAGTAAACGCGATGATGGAGCCCCACTAGGGGTAACCATCCACATGTTATATTTAATCCATAAGCTATACCATTTTACCAAATGTCCTACTGGACAAATTGTAAAATTTAAATGAATAAATTATTAAAAAAAAAAAAAGTATTAGAGGATTTTCCCAAAATTTCAAAGGAAAGGCTCCGGTGTCCTTTCATCTCCGACATATATATTAAATGTAGACAAAACACGATTACAGATACATTAGCATCAGATAAATATGTTTATTAAAAACTGATAACTTGATGCTATCTTGTGAATAAGATTGCAAACTAAAGTATCATATAAAATAATATGGCAAAACTTGATATTACAGATCGATGAAAAAGAAATCGCAAGAATAGAAATAAAATGGATGCGGGAAGCATTGTTTTGGGGGGGATGACACCAGGACTGACCAAATCGGTGTGCTGGATGCTTCTAACTGTGTTTTTATATATCAAGTATACGGTTGATGATTACGCTGCGAAGAATGTTCCTTCCGAAGCACTAATGTCGTCTTACGATTTCATAATTGTGGGCGGTGGTTCTGCAGGTAGGTTTTCGATTATAAATCTAATAAAAAATATAACGAAGATAAGTGTAACTGTGCGTTATTTACGAACGAAAATGAACGTGTTGTTACTCGTATGACCAACTAACACAAAAGTTTGACAATTTCTGTCTTTCGACAAATCTGTCGATGAAACATATATTGGGTTTGTGGCAAATTTTCATCTATTCCTTGATCTTTTTGAAATGTATCTTTAAATTTTTGATTTCAAAGTATTTGTAAGTTTTTGCGTGCTACGCATATTAATAATGGCAATTTACACGGCTATAGGATCCGTCCTAGCGAATCGCTTATCCGAGATAGAAGATTGGAACGTGCTCCTTTTGGAAGCAGGTGGTGATGGATCAGAAATCTATGATATTCCTGTTTTTGCTGCTAATCTACAGTTAACAAAAATCGATTGGAAATACAAGACGGAACCTAATAAGAATTTCTGTCGAGGTAAATAACATTTAATAATGCCTTGTTATCATGATAATAAGCATCTATCTAACTATAGAAGAAATAGTTAAAAACAATGTTTTACTTTTTACGTCGAAATAAGTAAATTAAAATACGAGACATAGAGACACGAGATACATAGTATTGTCACGCTTGGAACGCGTTATAGTGAATTTCGGTTATTTGCGACACAATGGAACTAGCATCCTTTGATCCGATTAAGCGGCTGTCCCAATTATGCAAAGTACCGCATATATGCTAGTCTCTATAAATTAATACATTCAACGAGGAGGTAATTAATTTTTACAGTAAATGTATAAAGTTTCAGTTAGACTGACGATAGGGAGAGAGCATAAAAGAGAAAAAAACAAGGGACGAACATTGAGACAGACGCGGTGCACACAAAAACCATAGGCGTGCGATCGTTGAAGCTATTTGACATCCCTACTCAACGATAACACTGATATGATAGACATTGGCGATACTCTGTATGTTTCGTGCGGTGAATGAACGTTTTACTGCAAATCAGTTTAAACAACTCTGATTGTTCTCATATATAATCGTTGGTAATGACAAGATAACACAAAGTTGTTTTCCCCGGCTCACGGAACCTGTGAAAAACTGGAAAAGATATCCACTATTAAATTTTCTATTGTTTTTGTCCTCTGTTCATTCTACATCTGCAAATCCAATTAATGTCGAGGTTTCATTTTATCGTCCATGTAATTATTTTCCATTTGTTGCCCTCTTGAAATATCGAGCAACTCTTTTCGCTTCCTTCCTCCTCTTCTTTTACAACTCACGATTTCTCTTAGTATTCAATATGCAATATATTTTCTCGTCCATTGCATTTTTCCACTTATCCTTATCTCGTCGACACAAAAGTTGCTTTCTATTTTTGGGTTCCCCTTTTGCATTTGTTGCCACTCACAAAGTGCCTATATATCTGTTCGCTCATACTCCCTTTTTGTCTTTCCGGATCTTTTGGGTACTGGACACTGTGTTTGATTTTTTAAATTCTCGTTCGAAAATGTTCACTATCGATGAGCTGTTTTTTTCGGCGAGTTTGCTTTTGTAGGTTCAAAGAAAATGTCTTCCCATGATTGCCTTCCTGCAGGCGTTTTCATACAATCTGTATCTTTGTATAACAAACCGAAATGCTTTAACATCTCCAAACAACCCATGAACAACCCATTAGTTTTTCAGTCTTCTCATCCAGCTTTTTTCTTTTCTCTGCCAGAATATACGCGTTTTAACTCAAATAAGTGTATATGTAGAATGCAAGTAAATCGATTCCAATCGGAAAATGAATCTATTGACGAATCGGAAGAGGTATTAACGCGAATCGATAACCAATCAACGTGAATATTTGACAATGTCTTCGCTCTATTTCACCTTAAATTATGCCCACAGCGATGGAGGGAGGTCAATGCAACTGGCCACGTGGCAAAGTCATCGGAGGGTCCAGCGTGCTAAACTACATGCTCTACGTTCGTGGTAACAAAAAAGACTACGACATGTGGGAACAGCTAGGCAATACCGGATGGTCCTACGCCGATGTGCTACAATATTTCAAAAAATCTGAAGACAATCAAAATCCTCTCTACGCCGAGACGCCATATCATTCGACCGGAGGTTACCTACCCGTTCAAGACACGCCATGGCGCACTCCTTTCGCCACTGCGTTTATTCAAGCAGGTCTAGAAATGGGTTACGAAAACAGAGATATTAACGGAGAACGACACGCTGGATTCATGTTTGCTCAAGGGACGATCAAGCATGGCAGGCGGTGTTCCACGGCGAAGGCTTTTCTACGACCAATCAGGACGCGGAAAAATTTACACGTCGTCATGGAAGCGCATGTTACGAAAATTTTAATAGATCCGTCGTCGAAAGAGGCTTATGGCGTAGAGTTTGTTAGAGACGGAAAAACGTTGCGCGTTCGTGCGAAAAAGGAGGTGATCGTTTCCGCGGGAACTATCAATAGTCCTCAATTGCTGATGTTGTCTGGAATCGGACCTAAAGAACAATTATTGAAACACGGCATACCAGTGATTCAGGATTTAAGAGTGGGTCATAATCTTCAAGATCACATAGGTGTGGGAGGTGTTTCGTTCTTGGTGAACGAAGAAATTGCGTTGGTGGAGAGCAGGATGTATAATATTCAGGATATTCTAGCATATACGATTTTTGGAGACGGTCCTTTGACATTGCTAGGAAGTGTCGAAGGAGTAGCTTTTATCAATAGCAAATTCGTGAACAGTTCTGACGATTTTCCAGACATAGAACTGCTTTTGATAGCAGGAGCGGTGTGCTCCGACGGCGGTAGAAATATTTGGAAGGTTCATGGACTGACCAACAAATTCTACGATGCCGTGTTTGACGAAATTAATAATAAAGACTTATGGACCGTGCTCCCTATGCTTCTAAGACCAAAAAGTAAAGGTTTTATCGCACTTCGGAGCAGCAATCCTTTCGATTATCCGTTGATTTATCCAAACTACTTCGAGCAATCGGAAGATATGGCGACGCTGGTCGAAGCAGTCAAATTTGTATTTGAAATGAGTAAAACTAGCGCGTTTCGACGTTACGGCAGCAAAATGAACCCTAAACCATTCCCTGCTTGCAAAAATATTTCCATGTATACCGACCCATACTGGGAATGCATGATTAGAGAGTACTCCATGACTATATATCATCCCACGGGTACCTGTAAAATGGGACCCAATTGGGACCCAGAAGCTGTGGTGGATCCTCGGCTTCGAGTTTATGGAGTTGCTCGACTCCGAGTCATAGATGGTTCGATTATGCCAAATATAGTTAGTGGCAATACCAATGCGCCGATTATAATGATCGCAGAGAAAGGTTCAGACATGATAAAAGAGGAATGGTTGAAGAATTAGGTCTAATATCAATAGCTCTTTTCGTAAATTAATTTAAAGCGAGTGCTGGTAGCGCATTAAATACTAGAATCTTATAGTCTTCAACACAACATAAGTTTTCACTATTAATTTCTATTACGTAATACAGTGCTTAACATACAAACCAGGACGTAGGCATGTTTTATAAAATAAATATTAAATGATATAAATGTTAAACATATCGTTATGCTATAGGGTGTTAAAAAATGTTTTGACGCGGCTATCATAAGTGCAGTCTACAGTTTTGGATCAGTGCAGATCTGTTGAAAAAAAGTTGACCGCAACATTGACCTTGACCGCGATTTCCAAGGAAAATTATTCTTATTGCATCTTGTAGTATTTATTACGAGGAATAAGCTTGAAAGGAAATATGGATTGCAAATGAGCCATTGTCATAAAAAATGGTACAAAAAGTGCCACAGCGAGCTATACGTTTCCAACGCGCAATTTTCTAAGTATCAAGGACTAATATTTACTACTTAAAACACAAAGAAGTCTAGAAATTATTTAAGTGGTTAATCATATTTTGCGGTAATATTTTTATTTAACGATTTCACACATTGTTTATACAAAACATGAAATTAGAAGTATATATTAAAAGTATAAAAAAATATAGACTAAAGATAAATAACACGACTTGAACGTGAAATTAAAAATTCATAATGCATTTTAATATTTTTTTACAGTGTGGTATCGTTCGATTATAACTTTATTTAGTCATAACTGATAGTGTAACTTCTTAATTAATTTTAACATCACTAGGCTCGTGTATTCTATTATATATTGTACTTTATAAAAGCAAAAAAAGTTGCGCAATTAATTGGGGACAATTCCAGGTAAACAATAACTGAAAATAAAAAAAAAAAAAAAAAGAAAAGGCGTTGCTAAAGTCAAAAAGGGAGATCTCCTTATTCGGTCGTCTAAGTGTTAAGTATTTTTTTTGTACTTGTCCATGATCAAATATGGTCATTTGCTAAATATCAATTTACAAAACCCATATAAAAAGAAGTCTAAAAAGAAAACACCTCACTGACCTCACTAAAGAAATAAAATCGACAAACTCGAAGATGGTATCCCGCTGGGAATAATAAAGTTAGAAAAATTTACCAAATGTCCAGCTGGACAGATTGTAAAGTACAAATTAAATAAAAAAAAAACAACACGCATTGTATTGTAAAAAGTTGGCAAACTGTAATATATTGTCTTGCACAACTTACGTTCGTTCTATGTAAAAGTGTTTTTGGAAGTTTTACATAGTAATATCAGTATGAAAGTTAAAGCAAAATCAGATACTCTTTTTGCAATTGCTTTCTTCGAACACGTATTATCCATGTATCCTGAAGAGAGCTTATTTTTTAATGGATACATTTCCTTACACTATGCTCATATAATAATTACAAATGAAGAATATTAGATTTATTCTTCTCCTGATTTCATTGTTCTTTAACCGTTTCTCTTCGGCAGTCTAGTCCGCCTAAGTGCTCTCCCTGTACGGAGGCGCGCGCCACAAATGTTTATAAATGTGTATAAATGTTTTCCTAAGTCTTAAATGACAACTGTACTGAATAAAACAATAATAAAACAATCAACAATGAGTAACTTTTAAGAAGCGATTAATCCATTATATCAATAAAATCAACAGAAAATGTTCTGCCAGTAACGAAAAAATATATTATTGACTCTACAGATGGCACTGGTATATGCCTGATATATTCGGTGCCGATCGTCGCGAGGTCGCCGCCTATGAACGGTACTCGTACTCACAGGTCATCTAGCCGGCGCCGCCTATAAGCGGCACCCGAAGCGAAAGGGTTAATTGCCATTGACCCACTATTCTACACATCGCGTTCTTTCGTTACCGAACTGCTTTGAACGTTGCAATTTTCGCCAAACATATCTGTGTTTTCGCGTAGAAACATTTTAGGTGCAGCATTTTTTTCATAATATACACGACACATGGAAACTACTTTTTAAAAAATGCCGACTACATACGTATTCTTTTTTTTTCTTTTTTCAATTCTGTGGTATTCATTTCCAACCAATTATCTAAAGCACAGTTAACCAGCCACGTTATACATCTATCACTTATTATTTACAGGGAAACGGTGAAAACTGGTGGTGTTATTCGGATACACACACTTTTTATAATGACTTTTACGCGAAAACTTGTGACATTTCATTTTAAATGATTAAACAAAGCTAACAAGCAAAACTATATACAATTTTGCATTACACGCTTCGCACAATACAGAATAACGAAATTGCATATGCGCAATATAAACACTTACATATATACGCAAAAAGCAGGCAATGAATAGGAGTTTATTTTGATCGGTACCTGATTATCTCGATGTCTCCTACGTGGTGAAGCGTTGTGCCGTAGTTCCCGTAAAAACTAACAATATTCTCCCATTCGCTACTGTTATTAAGTCTGAATGGTTAATGTTAAATATATTAGGTTGTCCTAAAAGTTATTTTATTTAATTATGTATGATTCATTTTGTTCCAATAGAACAGAAAATGTTGTGCATCTATTATTTCCTTATAAAACGAAAGAAACTTTTGGAACAACCTAAAAGATCGATCATTGACTTAATTATAATTCCTACCATTCCAACAACGCTGGTATCTTATTCTATACTGAATCGATAATGTCGCGTCCGATACTAAAATGGTATGGGAGATTAAGTAGCTGCTGAGCCGTGGGACACCTTTCTCGCAGTGCATGTACGGTTTATTTTATCCTCAATCAATAATACGATGTTTTGACCTATACTTCAGTTGTAATTTCATATTAAAATTTAATTCTAATTCCGTTTACCAATACAAACGCTGTAATCTTATTCTATGCTGAATCGATAACGTTTGGAATGACACTGCAATGGTAAGGGACTCTATATCCCCGTTATCCTAGAACATAAAAAGACATTGGATGATAAGTTTATCCTGTTCCTTGCCTATGGTGATACAATAGATTTATCCTGTACATGACCAAGGAATATATATAACTTATACCAAAGAGTATATGAGAATGCTCACGCCTGTACATTGCATTGGTCTCCCTAAAAGTGCTGCCTCTAGCGGCCAACTGTTGCTCTGGTTCAATTCTAGTATATACAAGTTATTTCCTGTATTTTTGCATTTTCTGTTATTTTTTAAATCTTTTTTATTTAGTTACAACGCAAGTAATTTGGGTATGTAGTGTATATAATGTGTATAGTGCGTGTTGTATTTATCGTGATTATTGTGTACTTTGTTTGCGAAGAAACTGAAGCTATATTGAACATTTACTGTAATATAAAACGATTGCTATTTTCGTTACGATTTTTCTGTTAACAGTCTGGACACTCGCGGACGGGACGGTCGCAGTGAGTGTATGAAATTTGTATAAACATTGTTGATATGTGCTATTATTTATTGATTATTTATGGAGGCAAAGGATTAAAAAGAACATTAACCTTTTTACTTGGAAATTCTATGAAGTGATTTTCGATATGCTGTTACGGATTTTATCTAGTAGGCAGATATAATGTTTAATCTACGATTTTTCTTACAAAACGTCGCACAGGATGGTTTACGTCTTCAAATATCATAATCTTCTTCTCTACGACTTTTACGAGGTAAGCTGCTGCCCATGTACCGTTCGATATCAGGATCCCTGTGCATACCGCTGCTTAGGCAGATCTACTTTCGTTCGTGTAAGGAAATTTGCTCGCGTACAGTGATATTTTGGCTGATTTTGAATTGTAAATAACTAAAAAGCAAAGCTGAAAACGCAATATTTTGTTCTTGATTTTCACTTTATTTTAGCTTGAAGATTCACTCCTTAAATTTATTTACGCCTATTACCGAATATCCTGTATAATTCCATTAACTTGTCAATCGTTGTTTTTTCCTATACATGTTACCGCTACTAGGTCTTCCGAGATATACGCAAAAGCTTCAGTACAATTTATATTACGATTACACTTCATTGTCGAGAGGTGGTCGCATTTATATGGTCCAATCTAAACTTAGCTCATTAATGAGAGATATAATTATTTTTAATATTGTGTAAATATAACAAAAATGAATGAATGTAAGAGTTTATAGAGTTAATTGATAGTAAATATCGGCAGATTGCATTTCCGGAGCATTGAAGAATTAAGTAATACTTCGTACTTAACAGTCGGCGGCATTTTGTATGGTGGCGTTCATTTACGCAAACGCATAACTGCCACAAAGATTTATATACCGAAAGCATAGAAGAAACCGTCCGAAGATTAAGTCGTCTTGCGTATGCGTGATATACTATGAATGTTGCAGACAGAGACAGAGTCGATCTACTCATCTCTGTCTGTCTCGCAAGGACGAGAACTTTGTTGTCTTCTATGTTGATTTTCACGATTCACTTTTCGGACGGTTTTTCCCTGCGAGTATCGAGACTTGTCTCTATGAGCGTGGCTCGAACTATTAAGAGAATGAGCTAGGAAGAACTTCAAATTGGGGAGAGGAAATAACTTGTGCAGCAACTATGCGCGTATGGTCTTCTCCTAATGGATTACCGTCGTAAATTTAAATTGTATTCATGCTATCAAAATAAGTAGTTGCTATCAAAATGCTTTACGTATTGTTTTTATTTTTATTTAAAATCTTATTACCTTTGTGATGAATTATTTTTATATGGATATTTTATTATTTTTATAGATTATGTGAATGTCTCAATATTATTTACAATTACTGTCTTCTTTTATTCTTAAAGTTACTATTAATATATGTCGGGTTAACATTAGAATTTAGGGCGCGTAACAATTCTTCATTTGGATTAGCCATCGTTTTACGAAGCAGAGATTATATTTACACGTATATACAAGACTTTTACAAAGTTTAATGAATATTGAGTTTAACGAATACTATACGAATTACTATGCGTAGAATAATACAGGCACAAAATACGTTTACTGAGACGCTCGGTATAAACTGCTCGATGTGTCACTCTCCAATGCGACCACACGAATAATGGCCTGATGGAAACTTTCCTCGCTGTACGATTGCATTTGTTTGTTACATGCTCGTTGGAAGCATCGAGAAAGTTCCAATCGTCGTTGCTAAGCAATTTCTGTCTGGAGTTTGATTATTAATACAACGTGTGTCCCATTATATTGACACCTCCAAGGTACAATCCCATGTGGCTAGGCCCGTTTTTGAGGCCGTATGCCGCCACAACCACATTTCCAGGGAGGACCATACAACCACTCCACACCTCCGTCAGGCAAAACGTCCATCCCGTGACCGTGGCTACGTTCGGCGACGAATTGTCACCTCGACCCCAATCTCGCTATCACAAATCTTGAACATTTACAATCAGATTGAATAACAACAATTGTTTAATTACGGTTATGATAAAACCTAGGCTAAAGTATTAGAGGATTTTCCCAAAATTGCAAAAGGAAGGCTCCGGTGTTCTTTCATCTCCGACATATATATATATATGTATACATATCACTCGAATTTTGGGAAAATCCCGTTACCATAGCCGTAACTAAACGATTGTAGTCGTCCATTGTAATTGTTCGAAACTTCTGATAGTGAGCTTGGACTGGAGGTGACAGCTGATCGCCAAACGTAGTTGCGGTCAAGGGATGAACGTTTGTTTAATAAAGGTATGGAGCAATAGTATAGCTCTCCTTAAAAAGGAAATAGTTGCAACACTCGACAGTGAACATTCCAACGGTCTCCGTCCCGTAG
>JACXIX010000005.1:457530-470554 GCA_014737535.1 Bombus cullumanus | reverse complement strand
CGCTATAAATCTTAAGATTTTTAGTTAATTAAAGTCCTTCAAACAAATAAACAGTTTTTGTCCCAATTACGGGAAGATAGGGAAAACTACTTCCTCACGAACGGCGCCTCCCGCCAGCAACTTCCCCTTGAGGGCGGCTAGCATCTTTTCTAACCACCGATATGGAGATTGACCAATTAGCAGCAACGTTAATTTCCCTTACCTTCCGAACGAAGGTTTTCCTCGACGAATCCGAGGATCTCGTGTCCTTAGACACACCCCGTATAGTTTTCCCCTGCGGCATCATCGGGACGGAAAAGTCATTCTTTCTTGCAATCTCATCGATTAAAGAGTAACGTCTCTATGATCAGTGTTTATTTCACGTTTTGCTAACAAAGAGTCAGACTTAGATTTTGTGAGAACGTACATCTATCATCCCCTTGGCTGCGGATTCGTTATTTAACCTAGGATCATTATCATTAGCGTCTCGAGTATCTAATTATCGCGGTTACTTGTCGAAATTTGCGATAATCATATTTGCACTAGTCGATATCTTCTCTATTGCATAACGACCATGTCTGATCACGACGAAGATTCGTTTCACGCCCCTAACCCCAACCCTAATCTTAACATATAATCCGACATATATATTTGCAAAAATCTATTTTTACTTATTGTTGTACAAAATATTGAAGTTTTAGTCAGAGTATTTAAAGATTATTAGCTTCATAAAGATATTTTTTTCACCAAGCTCGTAATTATAATCAGGGCGAACATTTTCTTCATTTCGCAAATTGCCGCGTCACTCCATGTCAGGCCGTGAACCTTCTATTTTCCGTTATTTAATGTTTAGTATGCGTTGGTTTCCTCGACAATTTTTTCCGAAAAAATCATCACCGTTGAATAAAGATGTTATACTCCAAATGCTTTCTGGACTATCGGGAAATATTTTTTTCTCGTTGATACTGCATGAGGATGATGAACAAATGCGCATTGTTGCGCATACTTCGTCCATATAGTGCTCTTCTAACACTGTCTTCATCACTTTCTTGTTATTTAGATATTTTAAATATAGAATTTGAACAAATATCTCCTAACAGCGAATCTTTGTCCATTATAATTTTATAAATATAAATTTAGGTTTAACCCTTTCGCTTTGAGTGCCGCTTATAGGCGGCACCCGCGAGATGACCTGTGGGTACGAGTGCCGCTTATAGGCGGCAATCACACGACGATTGCAAATGATGCATATACAAGCGCTATCTGTAGTCAATAATATATTTTTTCGTTATCGGCAGAACATTTCCTGTTGATTTTATCGACACATTGAATTAATCACTTCTTAAAGTTACTCGTTGTTGAAATCACGCAATATATTTCAAACATCCAAACGATCGTATACTGTTTCGTGCTAAAAAATCTATTAAATCCATTGACAGTAAAACGGTAGTTCATATACGGTTTTTACAGGAATTATTGTTATTTAAGACTTAGGAAAACGTATATACAGCAACCATTGTGCGTATTTCTGGCGCGCGTTTCCGTTCAATGACAGTACTTCGGCAGACTGGACTGCCGAAGCGAAAGGGTTAAATCGGGATCAACTGAAAGTGTAATCAAAATAAGTCGTTCAGTAGGACCCTTATTAAGCGATTAGCGATTACCCCAAGTTTCAGTTATTAGGAGACTTCTGTTCACTAATAAAAAACACTTGAACATATATGATATGGTTAAAAAGTTGGCGTAATGGTGCACTTGTAATGCATATTCTACAAAATTACGTCCAAAAAAATATAACATTTGCAAAGTTCCATTTATGCCTGATTCGAGAAATTCTACTAAAATATCCAAATAAAAATACATGTAGCAATAAGTCTGGAGACCAAACTGCATTCAAAGATAATCTCTTACGACTGGTTTCAAGACACTTTCCATCAAAATACACCAATGCAGCAGGACGGTCGGCGGAAAAATGTGGTTTGCAGCAAACACAAAATACGAGCCGAAACACGATTTCAATGTAAAGGCTGTAACATTGGATTATGCATTCAACCCTGCTTTGAATTATATCATACGAGAAAAGATTATAAAAGATTATTAATATTGTTATGATTATTAATATTATTGTTTGGCTGGCGTGCCGGCCAGCCGCCTCAAGGAAAAGCCCAGCAAAAATCGACTCCGCGCTTCGTGCTACGACTCGGGTATCACACACTCAAGAAGGTCACACGTTCAGAAAGAGTAATAGGATAAGCTGAACATGCTGCTGCCACAGTTATCTAAACAATGGCCAAATAGTAACGGAATAGCCGCCTCTGATATACACCAGACGACAACCCCTCCAGAGGAACTAGAACCCTGCCAAATTAGTGCTCGAGATCATTCTGTTGTGACACTTTAAACCGTCGCTCTGTTGGATTTTCATAATAAATTCTATGACCATATACAAAGTTTAATTTCTTCACCTTATTTGTGAAACGTTCGAACTGCGACGCGAGATCACCGGCGATCTATCATTTTCGTGATTTCTTGTGTCTGCTACGTGACACGGGCATCGTGTGACCGATCTCCCACTGTCAGGCCGATTGACCACAGAGCAAGTTGTTCTTTTTTTTTTTTTTTTTATTTATTAAAACTTACAATCAATCCTCACATTGAGAATGTTTAGTAATTTTTTCTGGCGTGGTACAATGACATGGCTAATTATTTATAATAAGTTAGAGCTTAATATAAATATGTATAATTTATAAATAAAATTTGATTAAGTAGGTATTTAATATAGATATCTAATTAAGTCTAGAGCTTAGGTCTAGCGGGTAGTTTCTCTTTAGTCTGTAGATTTGATCCGACGTATCGAGTAAACCAATTATAAGGGGGTTTCAATGATTGGTGATTTTATTGTTGTATTTGTAGCTATATTTTGCTATTTCGTCTTTGACTGTGGGTATCTTGAGGTCTCGATGTATTGCTTCGTTGGTGACATACCAGGGTGCGTTTAATGGGGATCTTAGCGTTTTCGATTGAAAGCGTTGAAGTATTTCAATGTTGGAATTGCTTGCTATTCCCCATAGTTGGATACCATAGGTCCAGACAGGAAGTTGTTCTTGAGCGTTAAAAATGAAAATTAGCGAACGAAATAAAAAAAGCCCACGATATTTGTAAGAATACGAATAATTACACTGTAATTCGTTAATAATTCTCGTTGTTGAATGAGATTTTCAATTGGAAAAAAGGACAAAAGTAAATTAAAAAAATATTACGTTGTAATTGCATTTTAGGTGAGCATAATCCAAGATATCATGTATATAAGTATATCCTGAACTCTTACTATTGCCTTGCAGTCTAGAATCGATCCTGTAAGCAGTTTCCCCACTTCACACCCTCTATGTTCACCATACAGTGTCTATTTTTATTGTAAAAATATTTGATTATTTTTACTAGTGAACACAGCGAAAAATTTCATTAGTTTGTTGCTGCAATTAATATACATGTATCCTTCTTTCACGAAGAAGTACGTGTGTCAGCAGATTGCTTGCCTTGTACGACCTCACTACGTCACGCTTGCATTTAATTTGCAAGGACCTGCGGTATAGTAAGGAAGCGATAAATGACACACGATTGGTATATATCATAATACGAACTGTTGATAAATACTTACGTTACATCCCCGGTGAAGTTACATTAGGTGACAGAAAGTAAGATAAGATAATGTTGGAGTTTGTAGTGTACTTAATTTGCAGTAAAAGGAAAAGTGCAGGTTCTGGAAAAATCGAAAAAACTAGAAAATGAAGTTCAAAATTCTGTAGCAATGTTATCAGGATTTCAGGACGATTAGAAGCGTACGTTGTAACATGCATAGCTGTGTTGCAACCTACACCCTACACCGATGTTACGTATAGTATCCACCACAAAAATATAGGTTCAAACACGTGTTGATATTGATCATCTTATTTTGTTATTTAATTATTTTTATTAAATCAAGCTATGGTAGTTTCATTATATTCGTACTTTTAGGAAGCCCATTGGCTTCTTCTTGCGCCTACTTTCATCTATCAATTTATTAACGCTATTTTATTGAAACTATGTAATATACTTTTTATATCTCTGAATTGTACTATTATTAATAATTTCTTCTTATTTTATCTAAACAATGCAATCAATTATACAGACACAATACATCAATTGTAATAAATAATATGAAAATATTGTGATATAACGAAACAATAACGTACTAGTAAATATTATACAAATAAACATTTTTAAAACATTTTTTATTAATATATGAGATTAATAAGATATTAATAAGAACATTGAGATATATCTTAATAAGCCTCCAATATTTATTAATGCCTTTATTAACTCCCTTTTCTTTGACTTTGACGTTTTGATGTCCTTCTATGTACATACGTATGTATGGCAGAAAATACTAACCTAAGAAAGATGAATTATTTTTCGCGAATAATAATGTTTCATAATTTAATTCGTATTTGTTAATTTAGTTATAATATTTTATTTAAAATTATTAATATATCATACTTCAATCATTTAAGTCATTTTATTCAATATAAATTTTAGTATCGAGTGAATGTTATTTCACATTTGTTTATAGCAATTATGTTTTCGAGGAAATTATGTTACACCTAAGCATTATAGTAATTTTTTACATTAATGTTTACGATTATACAAGCTATTTTTAATTATACTATACTATTTTTTAATAAGTAATTTTATTATTATGAAATACTGATTAAAAGGGTACCTCTTCCTTATACAACCTTTTTACCTGAAATTATTTCATTAAGCGTTTATTTTAGGCGAATATCAAGCTGATGAAGCTGAATCACAAGAGAATATATAACAATTATAAATTGTAACACATATTAAAGGTATAAACTATAACGTATAATAAAATTAAAGGTGATATGTGATATACCAACATCTAATGATTTTGCTGATTTTTTAATATGTTGTCGGACGAGTCCTGAACAACTTCTTTCTTACGTATAATCATGGACGATCCTAACTTCCGAGATATTAGTAAAAAGTCGTTGATACCACTATGGAGTGTGTCCGCGGTAACATGCGTGCAATATTAATTGCTGGGCGCCTTACGAGCACGGAGCAGCCGGATGCAGAACTTAACTCTTACTTTTTGTTTATAATGTATACGGAGTGTCCATTAACGATTGCTGAAGGATCGACGACAGTTTAACGTAGTAGCCGAAAAATCCACAGTGTCCAGGTTTGCGTCACCAAGTTGTACGTCTCGTAGGGTAAGCAAATATTGTATCACTTACAAAGCAGCTGCATTTCTTTTTCATACCCTTGTGTTTCTAGATTGAAACGCTAGACATATGAGCCGCTTAATACAAAAGTAGTGTAAGTCAAAAAAGTTAATTACTCGATAATGGGGGAGGGGGGGTAAAGTAAAAATCATATAAGGAACCGAGGGAACGGTTGCCACTTATTCCGCTATCCACTAGGAAACTAATAAAGATATACTTACAGATCTTCTGCACAAAACAGAATGAAGGTTACACTTTTGAGATGTGATTAAACAAAATAGTAATAAATGGTTCATATAAACACATTGCAGCACGAGGATATAATACATTCATGCCCGTATATAATTCTAACGCGTATGCTATTATGGACACACAATTGTAGGTAGAATTCACTGTGGTGGTATCGTCAGTTGTTGCAAATATCTTGAAAACTAGGACCACGCGAGGATTATATGTACAGAAAAGTTATTCTAAAAAATATTCAGAATCGTGGCTCCAACAGCGTATCAAGAAATCAAATTAGGCAAAATTAATCCTTTTCCAAAATAGTTGTAGACGAATTTTAATAAAAATCAATGTCCACCATTCATTTGCTAGAATTTAAATATCTTTTATACACACATTCGTATGTATTAATTTCATTTATTATCACAAAATACGTTTCTCTCTAAATTGAGATAACACGCTTTGTGTTGACGAGCTCGATAATGAGATAGTAGATGATTTATTTTGTAGTAGGCTTTTGATAATTATTTTTTCAAAATCCGACTTTTGTCTAAAAACTCAAACACACCAGTGTCAGGAAAGTAGGTAGGTTAGGAGGTTTGTTTACAGGTAATACCGAAGGATTTAGATGAGTGTAAGTTTCCCGTACGGGAAAGCAACATCTTTCGGTCGAAAAGTTAACATCTCGGAAAGTAGAGAACAGAGTCCTCTGTCTGCTTTTCCTAACTTAAAGCAGCCTAGCGATGTAGAGAGCAAAGCTGCTTGCAAACGAGAAAATTCCTGCTACCAGAGCGGTGAATTTCCCTCGCGATTAGGAGGCCATGTTCACAGGAGGAACTTTGCCTGTGGGATATTTTCTACGTAATGAGACTTTCTTTTAGTTTGGTCCAGAAATTAATACTATGATTTAGCGTCTTTCAACTTGTTCAACATCTAAATTGAAAATTCATACAAATGTGAATTGAAATATTCCTCTTTGCTTGAAATCATTTCTTCTTCTTATCAATCTCCACCTTTTCATTGAAGGACATATTAAAAAGTTATGTCACTGATTCGACGTAAAGGAAATCTCTGCAATCTTCTTTCAATATACTATACATAACTAGAACCAAAGACAAATATATACATATATAGGTACTTGTGTCCTTAGCTATAGGAGTTAAGCTTTCGTCATCTCTTTTTATCGCTCTCTTTAAAATTATGGTACTTGAGAACATGATACGTGCACAATTTCAGAGTGATTGGGCAAAGGAAACTCACGTTAATTTCGGGCTTATTCGTGCAAAATCATCAGAAGTAAATAATGAGGTCTTTGAGTCACAGTATGTGATTATGAGAATCAGGGACTATTATACTATATTTATATATTATTATTAATATTCTAGAAATATATCGTTTATCATTCTTTAGCGAAATGCATAGCTATTTACATAGTAATAAATAGAATGTAAAGATTTGACTTATAAATAAAGTAGGATAAAAAGATTCGAAAAAATGGGAATAATTCTTAATATATGAGTGAGCAATATTATTCTATGAAATCAGATTTGGTTGCACTAGGATAGCGTTATTAATAAATTAGTTATTAGTAAATGATTGTAGTCGGTAGTTAACTTTATACTTTGTTCTGCAGTATCATTTATTACTTGCAAATTAGTTATTATTTGTAATTCTGCTATCTATGATATTTCATTTGTCCAGACCGACGGATCTTTTTTTAGAAAAATCGTAAATATACCAAATTTATCGAACAGTATTGTGTTTTGTCCAAAATTAATGTAACTTCGATCCAATTACGGCACGGTTTCTCTTTGTCCACCGTTCTGAAATTGCACGGATATCACTTTCTCACCAAGTATCATAATTTTAGAAGCTACGAGAAAAAAAAGTTAAAAGTCAAAAAGTAAGAACCACCTTAACGTATACCATATACGCTACTATGTTAGACTACGCTACTTACACTATGTCAACAATGGAATTAGAACGCGAATTTACGTGCGAATGAAATAAAATGAGATAATGTCAAGTGACTGTTCCATGTTTATTATTAAGCAATACTTAATTACTATTAGATATAACACAAATGGCAGCAATCTGTTTGGAGAAACTTTCAAATCGGTAGAGTAAACCGCATTTGGAACACTTTTCATTACTTCAGACTGGCTAAACATTTTTCTTCGAGATCTCTTCACACTTTTTATCCTGTTCCATTTACTTTATTTCGTCGAGTAACTTTCCCGTGGGAAAACGTATCCTCGTTCCCTGTGTTCATACTCCCCTAATCTTTGTAAAAGTATCGACTTTTTCTCCATGCTTCAATCGTATAGGTATTTCTAGAAATTAATCGTTACATTTCATTTTATGGGACATGTTTATTTTCTTTTATATCCATAGGAAAAGTTTTTATGTGAAACAAGAAAATTAAACATTCTGTCAAACTAAATTTTAAGTTTTTTAAATATTTCTAAATTTATTGTATCATTTTATATATTGTACATTTTTATCAGTATCTTCGATTTATAAAATATTTCAAATTTCTTGAAATCAAATAATTGAAAATAAATATGCACGTAATAAATGTATGCGAAAAAATAAAGAAGCTTTGAAACAAATGTTACAAATACAATTTTTTGTTTTAATATTTAGATTGCATTTACGAGTGGCTCTGCGGATTGAAAGTGTGGAAATCGTGTGCGTGTGGATAACAGTCAATGGTGTTTCCACTCTTATCTTTCACATTTTCTTATCTTTCACTGCAGTAACACGTACGACTTCGTTTTTCAGTCTTTTGGCTCTTGAAGTTTGTGTTATGTTTTTAGCCAGTTCGTTAGGATGTATGTTTGCTATTGTGTGTTGTTACAAATTTTTAAATCTGTTCTTTTACGTATTTTATTCCTAGATCTTTACGGAGAATTTCTCCGCTGACATACCATAAGGTGGCTATTATTATACTTCAAGGCTTTGTTTTTAAAATCTCTGTATAAGATTCAGATTATTTTTTCTTAACACAGTCCAATTACATACCATACATTCATATTGGGATGATCGTAACTTTATACAGTAGCCATTTGTTTTGTAACGAGAGAGATTTGTATCCTAAAACCCAACACAGTGTTTTCATTTTCATCTTGATGTGATCACACATGTAACCTTCATGCTGCGAAAACAAACCTGCCCTCAGGTGACCATTAACAATATTACTATTCCTAACAAGGACTCAGTCAGACATCTGGGCATGACTTTAGATAGGAGATTGACATGGAAACTACACATCATAGACAAATCGAAGCAACTCAAGGCTAAACTCAAAAAATTCTACTGGCTCATTGGCCGTCGCTCCAACTTAAGCAAACAGAGCAAAATATTGCTATATAAAGCCATACTAAAACCTGTTTGGACCTATGGGATCCAACTATGGGGAACTGCGAATAAATCCAACATAGAAATTCTTCAACGATTCCAATCAAAAACACTAAGATCCTTAATAGATGCACCGTGGTATGTTACCAACGAAACAATTCATCACGACCTCAAGATACCCACAGTCAAAGAAGAAATATACAAGTTCAAAAGCAGATATAACACAAGAGTCAGCAACCACCACAACCCATTAGTCACCCAACTACTTGACACGATGGATCAAACTCGCAGACTAAAAAGAAAATACCCTTTAGATCGAAGCATTAAATTCAACTAGAATCAAACATAATATAAATTACTATAATCCAAGTTGATATATTTTTCTTTATTAACATCGGCTATAGCCAATGAGCAACGGGGTTGGTTACCCCCTCTCCTCCTAACGTAAAACAAGAGAAACGAACTTTCCTCCGTGATTACATGAGAGCGTATAGACTTCAACTTGAGTCACCTGGGCAGTCAGTCGAATTGGCTTCATCGAATCACTCTCTATCCTACATAACGTTTATTGTAAATCATTGTTGGAAATATATATTTTAACGTGTTAACCGCAGTGTTATACAAAATCAATCACCCCTATTATCCTAACAGAAATACGGGGATCGATCAATTCGTGGTGTCGATTAGTAGAATCGTAACGGGAATTTACGACTCCCGTTGACGTGATATCTCGCGAACACGTCTCCCCGCGACTTGGTCGAAACAAATAAATATGATTTGTGTTAAATATAGTTGTAAAATTTTAAGATATAGAAGTAAGTCTGAAACAAAGAACGTACGTAATGAGAATGCAATCAGCAACAGACGTGTTAATGTGGGAAGTCTTGTTCAAAGCGAATTCGTGTCGTTATTAGGAAAAGGATGTTAGTAGTAGTGCGCAGTGAAACTGTGTCGCGGTGGCGCGGCGTCGATGAATGTTTCTGTGTTAGTGCAGTATCGATGTGGGCTAAGGGTGCTCCACTCGTTACATGTCTTCCTGTTTATAACGACGTATGCGGAGACCGATGAAAATGCTTTTGACCCAACGGGCTAGCATAATTGATACTGTGAAAGACAAGAATATCGAAGGACAATTCGGTAGAGAGGTAAAGAGAAATCGACGTTGGAAATCGACGGACTCGCTCGCTCAATCATTCGACGACCCCTTTAGGGTCTTCTCTAGGAAATTCTTGCATCTTACAGAATCTTAAATCCGGCTCGGCTGTCGACACTGCTATTCGAAGATATCGGAAAATACACCTGTTCGGCTTAACTAGAAGATAGAAAAACTTCCGATTTGCCCGAAAATCCGGGACTACCGTATCAGGCGGTCAGGAGAGGATTCACAGTGTCTCTTTAACGATCGGAGTCCTTCTGATTCCCTCGGGATTCTCTGTGGAGGTGGAATACTCCCATCGAGCAAGGTAACGCGGAATTGCGCGCCCATTTCACAGGATAACAACATTGACGGAGGTTTCCACTAAATAACTCTCTTTGTTGATTTGTGTTGCGCAATCGTGTCCTTTCGTCAAAAATAAATCGATTAGTTGACAGAATCGAAAGGATATATAAGAAATTATAAAGTAAAATTCATCATATGTTTAGCGATCATTAATTGTTACCCTGTTAAATATCAGTTTATCAAATCTTTTATCGTTATAATATTAATTTATTGAATAACGTCCGACAGTTTTAATAGCTGTTGTAAATATCGATAGTAATAACAGGTTTGCTACATAATATATCTTTAGATCTTTCGGAAAAGAATGAAGTCGTTATATTACTAATTAATTTCCCCGGAATCTACATGCTTTCCCCAATCGTTGTTTTATACGTTTAACTGCGTTTAATATTTTCTAAAGAAGCAATGGGCGTGCAGCTAAACGTTCTTCTTCCAAATACTTTAAATGTGTAAATTTTTGTTCCTAGTGGTTAAAAATAATGTGAATTAAAGATAGTGTATGTATCTATTTACTAGATAATTATCTGACATTTTGAGGAATAATTTTAGAATAATTACCTTACAGTTGTCGAGACAACTTTTAGAATAATTACTTGAATTTTAAAAAATAAGATGATGAATATACAAAGTGTTTAAGTAGGATCGATAGGATATCAACGATTAAAGTTATCAAAAATATTTCTTTATCTCTAGGACATCATATGGTGCAAATTATTTTTTTGTTACTAGTAGTACTACAATTTCGTCTTTTTCCATACAACCGCATATTCTTTAATACATTAATAATTTTAATACGTCAATACATTAAATTTCACAAATTAAAGTTAAAATATCTATATAAACTAATAACAGTTTCCTGACTTGAATAGATTAATACTTTTTTTTATAGGAAATATCAAGATGCATGCAGAAATATATGGTTCGATTTAAGAAAGTGAAGTTGGCTTTTAAATCTCTCCCACTGCTGGATCTGCAGGAAATACGCTATATGATGTTCCCTTTAAGTCAAACAACTTTTGTTAAAACGTTTTTTTTATAGCCTTAATGCCCCGTCAGTAACCAAATATGTTCTTTATCTATTAATTGTATTCGTTTATCGTATTTTTCAGATCCTATTTAAGGTTTTATGGCAAAGAAGTTGAGGTGGATAGGTCGTGATAGGTACGGAAGAAACACTTGAGTGTATTTAACAATATATATGTCGGAGATGAAAGAACACCGAAGCCCTTGGAAGTTTGGGGGAAAATCCCGCTACATTGTAATTTAGATTTTACTATAGCCGTAACTAAACAATTGTAGTCGTCCATTGTAATTGTTTGAAGCTTGTGATAATGAGCTTGGGCTCGAGGCGACAGCAGGTTGCCGGACGTAGCCGCGGTCAAGGGATGAACGTTTATCTAATAGAGATATGGAATAATAGTAACAAGAATAATAGTAACATAGTTGCGGCGGCACTTGACAGTAAACACTCCAACGGTCTCTTGTGGCCCGCCATGTGCCGACCCTATTCTTTGATTAAGACGATTGCCAGATGCCGATGCGTCTCGGCGGTGCGTGTTCGGCTGATCTGAGGACCCGCCACAAATCTCAAATATTTTGGTTAACCGAAGTCCTTCAAGCGGACAAACTGTCTTCGTCCCATCTACGGGAAGACTACTTCTTTGAACGGCGACTCCCGCCGGCAACTTCCCCTCGAGGGCGGCTGGCATCTTTTTCAAATTGCCGATATGGAGATTGACCAATTAGCAGTAGCGTTAATCTCCCTCACCTTCCGAACGAGGGCTTTCATCGACAAATCCGAGGATCTCGTGTCCTCAAACACGCCCTATATAATTTTCCTCTGCGGCATGATCGGGACAGAGGACTCATTCGTTTTTGCGATCTCATCGATTAAAGAGTAACGTGCAGTAAAGAGTAAGAGTAACGATCAGTGATCATCTTCGCCCTTCGCGAACAGAAGAGTTTTTGACTTAGATCTTGCGAGAACGTACATCTACCATCCCCTTGGCCGCGGATTCGTTATTGAGCCTAGGATCATTATCATTAGTGTCTCGAGTATCTAATCAGCACGGTTACTTGTCCAAATCCACGATGATCATACCTGCACTAGTCAATATCTTCTCTATTGTCTAACGACTATGTCTAATCACAACGAAAACTCGTTTCACGCCCTAACCGCAACCCTAATCATAACGCGAATCCGACATATATTTATTAACATATACTCTATATATACACTTTGCGTAGAACTCGCGACTACTATTAGCGGTTCGCGATTACAAATTCGAATGATGATTACTTAAGATGTCGAGAAACTCAGATCAATTATTACAGCTAACTACCAACCATCGACTCGGACTGATGTCTAACGACTGACCTTCCGTCATGATAATGCTGCAGAGGAAAACTATGATGGGGTGTGTCTAAGGATACGAGATCATCGGATGTGTAACGTCGATTCACATCAGAGACCAAGCCACACACCGCGGACAGGATGGCACCCAGATGTTTGCACATCCTTGGCGCGTACCCTCAATAGTCTTAAGTACCCACCAGGGGTCTTGGAATTTTCATAGTTAAGGTCCTTCGGACCAAGCGAGTATTTCCTGTGTTAGATTTACCTTTACGTTTATTGTCTACCACGTGTTAGCTTAGAAAGTTGCTTTTCTCCACA
>JACXIX010000005.1:427143-438598 GCA_014737535.1 Bombus cullumanus | reverse complement strand
TGAATATTAAATATTGGCCGGAAATAGTTAGAGCCGCGGCGTACTTAAAAAATAGAACCATTGCGAACACACATGAAAATAAAACACCATTTGAAATATTTTTTAAAAGGAAACCGAATATAAATAATTTAAGATTGTACGGGAGTAGAGTTTTCGTGAGAATACCTGAAATTAAAAGAAATTCGAAATGGGACAAAAAGGCAGACACTGGGATACTTGTAGGTTATGAAAATGTTGGATATAGGATCTTAGTTAATAATAAAATTATAATTACAAGACACGTAGAATTTATAGGTGAAGATGTTAAGTTAGTAGGATTTCAAGGAGAAGATGAATCAGATAATGAAACGGAAAAAGTCTTTGACGAACATTTGGATTCAAGCGAAATTCATAAAGATGAAACAAACGACGAAAAGGTCGAGCAGGTTGTAATAAAAAATGAGAAAAATTTAAGTAACGAACCAGAAGAAAACCTTGAGGACACAGAAAATAATTTGAGAAGGTCAGGACGGGAAAGAAAGAAACCTCAAAGTATGGCCAAGCGAGCTCATATTTCATTCACGTGAATGTAATAGGCGCAAACAGTCCTCAAACCTATGAAGAAGCTTTAAGTGGTAATGACAGCGGTTCATGGAAAGAAGCAATAGACCGAGAAATTAATAGTTTAATCAAAAATAAAACCTGGCAATTAGTAGAGAAACCAAAAGACAAAAGGGTATTAGATTTGAAATGGATATATACAAATAAATCTGATAATCGTAAGAAAGCGCGACTGGTTGTTCGAGGCTTCTAATAAAAGTAGACTCAGAAAACAATGTAGCTGATATTTTAACGAAGGCTCTAGGGAGAAACAAATTTGAAAATATTAGATCACTTTTAAGAATGGTTTGATTGATTTATAAAAGAAAGTAAATGTGCAGCACAAAAAATTAAGGAGGTGTGTTGAGATATGTGTAATTTTCTGTGCTGGGTTAGTTTGAATGCGCAGTAAGAATACTTGTGTGTGAGATCAGTGTGTGGAAGTATATGTGTGCGCGGCGTCTCGAAAACAAATGAATGAAAACAGTTCAGTCTTTCGAGGGGCATCTGGAATAGTCTGGTATAGAAGAAAGTGCTGAGACGCGTGCAAATGTGTATCGATAAATGTAACAGAGATCGTCCGTTAAATAAATGTATAATTATTTTAATATTAATTAAAAGTGTAAATTTTGTGTTCCTGTAACTTTATTTCGGCTTCAAAGATCCAAAATTCTCAACAATTATGATAAGAATAAATTGAATCCTATCTTACTTAATGCGCGTCCATCAAATTTTGTGCTTTCCACAGGGTACATTAACCCCGAAACTGTCCATACAACCATCGTCGTGAAGAGGTTGTAGAGCTGCGGTTGAAGGAGAAACCCTTAAAAGGTCAAAAGTTCGTTCTCTTTGCGTGCACCCTGCGTGATATCCTCCAGGGTCGCCAGTGCTCCTGTCGCCTGGCAACGCTGCTTATTCGACCAATGGGCGAAGCAGAGAAAACGAGAAAGAAAAGGGATAGGAAGTGGGTGGAAAAGAGAGAGGAAAATAGGAAGGAGAGGCCCTTCCTTTCCTTTTTCTTCCTCCGCTCTCTTTTCTCGCTGCTGGCTTTATTTCTACGCACTACTCGACTCATCGCCAAGCGCTAGGCGCCACTTTAATTGGACCGAGCAATCGTCGAGTTTCCCTTCTTCCTTTGAAGGGTGCCAGCCTTGTATCCGAAAAACCACCCTTCTGTCTTTGAAACTGCCGTACTTGCTCCGTGCAACACCCCTTTTTCCTCCTTTGCATTTGCTGCATCTTTTAGAAGATTCAGGAGCGCTTGAAAGAGAGAACTTTAATATCTGCTTTCGTTCCGAGATCCTTTGTGTACGTCCTTGGCTCTTTGCGCTCGATTTTATCGGAGTACCGACGTCATTGGAAATCTCAAAAGTTCAACGAAATATTGATTTTATAGAACGTTGGCAAAACTTTTCTTCGAAGATACAAACCTAGCGAACCAAGCGAATAAGAATTGAAAAACACCTTCTAGTTTGCAGGCGTTTCCTCGCCAGCTTCGATTATCGCCACGTAATTATCGCGCTCTGATTACACTCGCTCGTCCATTAATTGTACGCAAATTATGCAGCATGTTTGAACCTAAATTTATGACTCGAAATTGCACGTACGCGACAGCCGATAGTGATGATGAAAGATAATTCGAAGGTACAGGGTATCCAATAATTTCGCTCGGAAACGTAATTGTGGCTGGCGATTTCTAAAATAGAAACGACAAGGGAGTGCTCTTAAAATTCTACGAGCAATTAAAATTCCAAGAACAATGTAGTAAATATAGAACTAATTGTAATTTATCTCGTATCATTTCTAGATATTAGAGAAACGTTCAGGATAAATAATGTAGTTGAAGTTGAAGTTAATGGTAACGTAAGACAAGAATGACTACGGTATAACTGCGGTAACAATTGTTTTTTAAATGGAACTCATATTTAAATGTAGGAAAAAAAATAGGAAATAAGAGTTAAGCTTAATGATTCTATGACCGAAGGTACAAAATTATCAAAATACAAATAGTTAGGCAATAAAAATATCCACATTAGATAACGTAAAAGATTGTAAGTTGCAGTAGGAAACATGAAATATCCCATTTTCAATATTGCGTCATATGCGCAGCAAACAGAGATTAATGTTTCGACAATACCAGAAGTGAATATTTTTTACTCTGTTTCAATAGTCTACAATGTTCATCTCGAAGAAGAATTAAGGTAATGTGAAGCATTTACTGTTCTTGGTTTTCATCATTTTTCTGCCATTTAATTAGCATGTAAATTTCTTATTATGAACAATACAGTCAAATACAATGTTATTTCTTTACTGGACAAAAATACTAAAAACTGGTGCTCTTGATGAAGCTGTTTTTTTGACATTTCTTATTTTCCGTCTTATCTCTAACACCAGTAATATTTACTTATTTATAATACTTATTTATAAATTATACTTATTTATAATAAGTATTAACTTATTATAAATAATTAGCCATGTCACTGCGCCATGCCAGAGAAAATTACTTAAAATTCTCAATGCGAGAATTGATCGTAAAATACCAGTAAATAAAAAAAAAATCTCTTACACCTAAAAACCTTTTAACGTGTCGTTTAGTTGATAGTGTAAAATGCGTCGTGATTTTATCGATCTATCTGGTCATTTACCTTAACAACGAACAGGTTCTATGTCAATTTCAATTAAGTCGATCGTATCGTATTCAATCTAATTTAATTTGCAAATAATTTTTTCACTCCAAGATTTAAATTGCCTTTAAAGATTAGAGATAATTTGCAAAATCACTAACAATGATTTGTCACAATAATCGTAATTTTTTTTATCTTGAATGAATTTGCTCACTGTGATCGTAATTCTTGATTTTAATTGAATTATTTCTTGTAAGATACTTTTATATTTCTTGCGTAGGAACATCTGCCGATAATGTTAATTTAAAATTACTTTACGTTTTCCTCATATTTTCTCTTCTTTATCCTATATCAGTATCTGGAGGAGTAAGCTATTAATTTCTCTATAGATTTCAAAATCGTATTATACTCTCCATCAATCAGAAGCGATTACGAAAAATCACAAATCAGTACAAAAAATTACGGTAAATGGCAACGAACGTGATCGAATCACTCGTGATTCAAAAGTAGCAGTTCGTCTTTACGAATAAAGTCAATGAATAAATATCAATGAGTGTTGCTTCTTAAAGCTGTAGTTTACAACAACGCTATATTAGTTCCATCTACTGTAAATATTGTTTTTGTTAAATCCAAGCTGCCAACATATCGCACGCAACTTTGCATTAGATAGGTTCGTGCTCTGTAGCGTGAAAGCCGCGATGCGCACAGAGTATTCCCTGAATTCAATAAAACGGAGGAAGGTAGAATGTAGCCTCGTAAACGGGTAATCTGCTATTCAGGTCATAACCCAGCACACGTCAAGCCAGTACGGTCGTTTTCCCGGCAACTATTCCGGATTCTCTCCTCCTACCTTGGGACTCTACGAGATACGATGCAAAGGACGAAAAGGACAAACTTGGGGAAAAGGGTGTAGGGATGTGCGCGACATTTATAACTCACTACTCTCGGATCGAATGGCTATTTCCGAAAGTTATCTTGGATATGATATTTTCAATGACAACAACCGGAATCAACCACTCTTTGTTACAATACGAGCAACTTTTCAGTTTTTTACGAGTCGGAAATTATTAATAAGGCTAGAATTGGAAACGGTGAACATAATAACTAGACTCGGATATTTAGCCAGATTGATATTTTGATAAACACGATTGAAGGAATAAAAGCTAAGTACAGACTTTTTCTCTTATTTAATATGTATATTATAATAGATACTATAGATTAAGTATTTTATATATTTTGCAGCATTATACACGTGTATTGAGTATGTTTTTGAAACATTTTAAACAGCAGTTTAATAATTTAAAGAATTTTGAAATTTAGTTTCACAGACTGTTTCGTTAATTAGTATACGTTTTTAGAAATACTTATCTTTTATACATAAGGTATTTGTATATTTGAAATGTTCATTTTAAGCGATGGCTCTGAAAAATAAAATTATTTATATACTTTGAGTTATATCAACATATTTCCAAATCTACCAGATTAAACGCAGAACTTATAATATCCGATTTAATATTTTTCATATTAAATATAAAAGGGATAATTCTATGAAATTTCTCCTCGATTCAAGAGAATTTTCGAAAGCTAGTTAACTTAATTTAATTGTCATTTACTTGTTATTTTTATCTAAGAATTCAAAATAAGGCGAAAGAACATTTAATTAGTGAATTCATTTATGAACTCTGATATTCATAATATAGAACTTTCAATGTATTTACTGAATTTACCATTATTATTTCTACTAATAGAAAGTAGAATTAAATCAAAAATTTCTTCATAGATAAAGATTCAAAGGATTCGTGTTTAATGGTCAAAGTAAACAGCAGAATATTATAGAGATAGTTCGTGGTAGTGCAGTGTTTACATTGAACCCAAGCACATACTATGTATACAACGGACGAGTCTTTACAAATTATCATTATTGGTTGCCCTAAATTCATATGCTTTGCTTTTGCTTTTCCATTTATTTTTGTTTTTTATATATCTATTATTGTAGACATTGAAACAGTAGTTTATAAGTAGAGTTTAATATATAATTTTTACATAGGTTTCACGTTGTACGATTGTGTTGCAGTATGTATGATCGTAAATTACTTCTTAATTACTAAATACAAAAGCGAAAATAATCAGCAACGATTTACCAAATATGCTATATATTTATTCATTTAACTTACCTATCGATTATCACAATATCATAGTACGTTTCTGAAAATAAAATCAGAACACTTCATTGTAATACTTGTTCCGTAACTTTGACAAACAGTTCAATTTTATGGGATGGAATTGCTAAATGGCCATCAGGTTTTTTAAACTCTTGGAAAGAAGCACGCTACGTGGTTTTACTTTGCATTGTTATGCGACCTTGTATGGGTTTTCCTAACATCTTCCAATAATAATTTTAATATTTGTAACTCGAATACTTAATACTTAACCTCTTAGGTACGATGCACCACTATAGTGGCTTCCGTGGATGTAATCTTATATTACGACACGCCATTATAGGGGCTTACTCTACTACCCATTCGCTCACCGTTTGAACTAAATGATCTTTGTCATTTGTCACTCATATTTATCCATGTCACTACGCCACGCCAGAAAAAATTACTGAAAATTCTCAATGCGAGAATTGATTGAAAATTTTAATAAACAAAATAAAAAAAAATTTGTCACTTTTTTACGATATACAGACAGAATATATAGTTTGTTTTTGATACGCCAGTGTCAGGTATCAATTGTTGCTTTTCGTTAATATAAATATACTATTATTAGATGCTCTTTTTAACACGCCGATCCGTATCCTTATAATTTTTTAGAATCTTCAGCCTCAAAATGTCGCTTTAAAATATAAAACGAAGAGCAATTTGAAAAACATTATTATGCTATGAGTGTGAAAATTGTGACGTGTTTACATTAATTATTAAAGTAAATTATTAAAGTTAAATTATATGCATCATATCTTTAAGAAAAATTATAATTTAATTATCGAAAACTTCATTCCAATGTGTTTGCGTAGAGAACAGGAATGCAGTGTTGTATCGTTTACGTGTAATTCACGTTAAACTCTGCCGTACAGAGAAACGGCCCCGCGCAAAATTTAACCGTACCTAAGAGGTTAAACATCGGACATACATATCTGGATTTCAAAGGCTGAGTATTATGTCACATTTCTCAAACTTTAGAGAGTAAATCAAAACTCTAATTACCCTGTAACAACATATGCACTTAACTCTTAGCCAGCCGCGCGCGCCACAGCGAGCTATACGTTTCCATCGCGCTCGAACAAGCCAAGCTGTCCATCGCGCATTTTTCCAAGTATCGAGGACTAATATTCACTACTTAAAACACAAAGAAGTCTAAAAATTATTTAAGTGGTCAATTATATTTTGCGGTAATGATTTTATTAAACAATTTCACATACTGTTCATACAAATTAAAAGTATATATTAAAAGTATAAAAGTATAAAAGATGACAAAAGGTAAATAATACGACTTGAACGTGAAATTAAAAATTCATAATGCATTTTAATATTTTTTTACAATGTGGTATCGTTCGATTATAACTTTGTTTAGTCATAACTGATAGCGTAACTGTTGAATTAATTTTAGCACCACTAGATTGATGTATTTTATTATATACTGTACTTTATAAAAGCAGGAAAAGTGGCGCAATTAATTGGGAACAATTCCAGGTAAACAATAACTGATAATAACAACAAAAAAAAGAAAGCGCATTTCAAAAGTAAAAAAGGGAGATCTCGTATTTTACAGAGAGGAGATCTCCCTATTCGGTTGACTAAGTGTTAAGAATAAGGAAATTTAGAGAAAGAAACCAAAAATATACGTTTATTGTTTCCAAAAAACAGTTGTATCAAATAGTTCGAAATGATCTTCAGATTTAATGGCTGTTTAGTTGGATGGCATTTGCCTATTGGATTGCCTAGATTAACAGCTTAGGACAAATGCAGGTACGAAGGCCAGGAGTATAGCAAGCATACTAAATGACCACATTCAATAGTAGTTCAGAATATTCAATCACAGGGGCCCATCGACGCGTAAAATTATATAGGAAATCGGTTGTATTTGGAATTGAATGTGCAGACTAAGTAGAGCGAATTATAATGACGTTCGCGGGTGATTTCCTAATATCCTTCCGTTAAATGACGCTTGACTCGTAGTGACGCAATAGTAAACGCTGTTTACCGTGATATGAGTTTAAAAATACGACAAAATTTTTTTCCATCTCTGGCTGTCTCTATTCATCCGTCGGATATTTATACCGCTTGCCATCATATCGCCAGCCACTCATGCGACGAATACATTAAACGATATTCGTATTATAGATTCGGAAAAATGCAGAAGATATACTTGACCGTGGCAAAGAGAGATATTGTTAAATTAACAAAAAAATTCGCATTTTGCTTTTCAAATTTTTGTAGATTAATCCTTTAAATTCATAATACAGGTTGTCTCAGGATTAATAATACAAATTAGGCGATGATTTTACATGGAAATACAAGTCGAAATTATACTATAAACGTTTTCATTTGAGGTTTCATTTTCGAGAAAGTCGAGTTTGAAAATCGATTAGCATAATAATATGTGAATTTGGCTAATGAGTACGGTTAACAATCAGCGAGAAGTTATCCCACATGCGGAAATGAGTGAAAAATATAAGACTTTATATAAAAAAAAAATAGTATTTCAACGTGTTTAGTAAAGAATAAGCCTGTTACTCGCGTACTTGATCAATTTTCAAATATTCTCAGAAATGAAGCGTTCTATGAAGAAATTTTGTTTTACATTTTCGACTCATTTTCACACGCAGAATAACTTCCTGCCGATTATTCGTCCAGACTGAAATTGGCCTAGTTTACCTATACTTGACAAATTTTCTAACTCGATTTTTTCATAAATGAAGTCTCAATGAAAAAAATTTATTATATATTTTCGACTTATTTTTTCGCGTAGAATCATCCTCAGTTCATTTGCAGTATCCGAGACATCCTGTATAGTCTGTATAGTCTAGTAAAGTCTCACATATTTGAATAAGGAAATTAAAATTAAAATGCAATAGAATAATCTTTTTTCTAATATTAAATTTTATTTATGTAAAAAAGTTAAAAAAAAAGTTAGAAAGAAATTGTCAATATGTTTCAAAACTTGAGATTCCCATATTTTTTGGTTATTGAATTACATAAATTTTGCACATAATAGAGTTAAGTACATTTTTTGTATGTTTCAAGCTGTCCCCACCCCATTATCTACCTGAGTATTATCCTTGATCATCTCTTCCTAAAACCAACACTTTTTCCAATGGCTCGAATACTTCGGCGTAACCTGATCCTTATCATTTTCGTATGTTATTCCAACTTGCGTAAAATTTATGTTTATGGCATATTGATTATTGATAAACAAAGCTGGTCAATCGCAAAATTATATATACTAATTTCTTATGCATCCACTCGTGCAGTTTCTTAGTAAAATTTTATATCCAGTATTTTAATGAGATTTTTTCGCAACTATGAAAGACATATTATACATATAATAATACGTATAATATAATGATAGTATTTATCAGAAGAAAGTATCTGTTAATAGCAGATATCAAGGTATTCAGATAACGAGGATTTGAATGTTCAGAATGTTCTATAGTACAATATATTACAGTTATAATAAATATAATATATTGTATATACTGTGTATATTATACATATTTACACTATTTACTAAGTTAAAATTCTTTCCCCGAAGTATGTTTAATCTTGCATCATAAAACAGAAACGTTTTGTCAAAAATAGCATTTCAAATTTTATAAACATTTATATATAGAATGATCATCAGAATTACGAGAAATTAGGATTTTCAGTGATTTCAGTGATGGATTTATTTACAGTGATGTAAACAGGAAACGATGGTTATTTAATATGAATTTAATGCAATAATGTGATATGGCCGTCGCCGGTTTGGTTAGAAATGGCCGCGTTTCGTCTCGGGACTACCGGTGGACTCGTCAGTAAGGCTATGTCCGGTAGTCCCTGCCTTAGACGCAGAGGGAGTCTCGCTAGGTGCGGTATTTATATTGTACACCGTGAATTTCGACCGCTAGCGAGACAGGCAAGACTCGTTGTCGCCGTAGTGGCCCTCTGGTGTTGGCGGTTGGTAGCTGGATCGCCCGGGAGGTGTTACGCCGCGTTGATGCCCTCGACCTGTCGGCGTCTTGTTGTTACCGATCCGCCACAGTGATATAACTAAGACAACTAAATTGATAATTCACAACTCACAACTAACAATTAACAACTCATAACGACTCGCAACTCGCTCTCAACTCTCTTTCGACTCAACTCTTGACTCGCAATTAACTAACTCCTCGCAACTAGACTTTCAATTCGTACGTATTCCGTAACCGTCCGCATTCATAGCTACGTAAGCCTTCTTCCGAGTGACTATTTGACTGAAGGACCGAGGATGTATTGATGGCCTATTGAGGTTATTTTTTTCGCTACTCCGTCTAGGTAACTTTTGAAAACATATTTGAACTATATTTTATTTAATATCTCGGAAATTATTCGAGGTAGAGAAATTTTCGTCTTCGACGACGAATGTGACTATGTAAATGACTTTTAAAAAATTGGTTTGTGTAAATAATATATCAAAAATTATGTTTCTTTCTTAATTTTCCCATAAATATTTACTAATTTTCACATAAATCAGTTTGTCAAGATTAAGGGAGAGTCGTGCAGTGCTTACCGATCAGTATATAATACCGAGCAAAATTAATTTTGGTTTTTTTCATCACATATTAGCATCTTATTTAAATAAACAAATGAATATAACAATTTCGTATAACATACTACATATTGTTTATTCCATTGCTTTAAACGTTTACAATAATTGCCAAACGTTTGTACAATGCTAAACTTTTACATTGATATTTTAAACGTTCAAAATTCTTTTCTAGAGCTGATATTTTATATTTCAAGCCAGAAAATGGTCTTCTTCTATCATGTATACTATATCTAACTTATTAGTCCCATTTCTGCAATTTTCTTTGTATATTATACACATTATTATCTAAAAGGTTTCCACGTGTTTGTCGTCTAATAGCAACCAATCAGCCCTTTTTTATTTGAAAGTTCAACCTAATGTAACCGAAATTAAATTAGAAGATGTACATTTAATCTTTTTCTACTCTTTATTTATTGAATAACTTCATCATAACAATTTTATATAATTTTATATCCATTTTGTTAAAAAATGTTTCGATACGTTCCCAGAATATCTTTTTGTTTTCGAATTTCGTTTTGTTTTCCTGAATAAATAGAAGCTTGTTAAAATAACGATCAGTATGGAATTCTATAAAATAACTAAATACTGGATAAAATAACTGTCATGCATTAATGGATGATGAATTTCTTCATCTATTTAGGGAAAATTTTACAAATAATCCGCAAGAACTGTTCATAACCAGAACGATATTCGATAACAATACTAGCCGAAGTTACGTACGAGTAGTTGCTAATAATTTATTTGTTACTGTCGTAACCTATCAACTAGTGAACGATATTAATGGTCAAGGTGGAGGTAGATTAAAGATTTGTAGTAAGCTTGTGTTTAGTATAAACGTAAGAATAAGAAAGGGTATTGTCTTTTTAGTCTGCGGATCTGATTTGTCGTGTCAAGTTTTTTTTTTATTTAATATTTCGCATTCACAATTTGTCCAATTTGGACATTTGGTAGAATTTTTTAGCTGTTAGATTATCATGTGGGTGGCTATCCCCAGCGGGGTACCATCTTCGTGTTTGTTAGGTTATATCCCTTGTGAGATCTGCTGGATGTTTCCTTTTCAGTCTTCTTTCTATGCTTGATGTGTTGATCGTTTCCGCAACCAGCCGGTTTGGGTGTGTTGCTATTCTTTCTCTGTACCTTCCCGCGCATCTGCTAATCTCCTCCTTGACCGTTGGTATTCCCAGGTCCTTCCGAATGTCCTCGTTTCTAACGTAACATGGGGCTGTAGTGGAGAGGGCGTTAGGACTCGATAAACAAGTCAGTTCTAATAAATAGTCAATATATTTGACAATAAATAAATAAACTGTTGGATACAGGTCGATTCGTCGCTGGTATAGCTCGCTCACTGTAAGTCGCACACGCACTCGTACTCGTACTCGTCCTCGCACACCGGATTCTAGATCGTAACTAACTGTCTCTGATTTCGGTCGCGTTCGACTGTTTTATTATTGTCGGGGGGGGGGGGG
>JACXIX010000005.1:303764-424522 GCA_014737535.1 Bombus cullumanus | reverse complement strand
CGACGCCCATACGAACGATCTTGTTCTGTATATTTTCCGATCAGTATCGTCTTCTTCGTTCTTTCTAATGAAGTTTAATAGTAGGAAATTATAAAATGTAATAATAGGTCTCAGGCGGAACATCTCCCAAAAATGGTACTTTCCATTGGACGCACATACGACGAATCCTGCTGTGCAAATTTTCCGGCTAATAACCGCCTTTTTGTTCTTGCCGAACGCGGCATGCAGCAGAAAAGTGTAGTGGAGGGGGCGTTAGGACTCGATAAACAAGTCAGTTCTACTAAATAGTCAATATATTTAACAATAAATAAACTGTTGATTACAGGTCGATTTCGTCACCGGTATAACTCGCTCACTGTAGACCGTAAAGAAGAGTCGCACACGCACTCGTACTCGTACTCGCACCGGATTCTAGATGGTATCTGTCTGTCTCTGATTTCGGTCGCGTTCGACTGTTTTATTATTGTCGGGGGGAAGCCAAGAAATTCGGTCGGCTTCCTACGACGGTTGGTGTAGCGGCGTTCTAGCTTGTGTCCGGAGGTTATTTGTTTCTCGATGCGTTTTTGTCTTAACGGTCTTACCTCTCCGGGACAAAACAACGACATGGTTTGAATTGTCCTTCAAACCATGTGCCGCCACAGGGCGTTTACTATTGTTCTAAGAATTTTAGCTTACATTGTTTATATGGCTCATTGCTGCTGTCCCCCATAGTGGTATTCCGTACGTCCAGATTGGTTTTATGATCGTTTTGTATATTTTTAATTTATTTTCTATGCTTAACTTGGATTTTCGACTTGTTGTGTCAAGTAGTTGGGTAACTAATGGATTTTGGTGGTTATTAACTCTTATATTATACCTATGCAGATCCGATAATTGCCTCATCCACACTCCAGCGATGCCTCGACTCGATGGAAAACTCGGTGGTTCCATAAATGGGGCTTCAAAATTAATGAAAATAATCCACACAAGTAACCTTCACGCTCCGAAAACAAACCTGCCCCCAGGTCACCATCAACAATACAACAATCCCCAGCAAGGACACAGTCAAATACCTGGGTATGATCCTGGACAGGAGACTAACGTAGAAAAACCATATCACGGATAAAACGAAGCAACTTCGTATATATTCAACAAAACTTTATTGATCCTTATTTCCATTACGCGTTCACTTACTTTTCTTCACGACTGTATATCGAATGCTGAGATTGGACTTTCTCAAACATACAGTTGCTCCCATTAATATTCCGACACCCTTTCAAATAGAATAACTCTTTTAAAATAGAACCAAACGATTTCATTGTTTGGAGAGAATTAACATACTAGATAACGTGGAAAAAGATTTTAAAGATTTATGTCAGTTAAATCGATTGATACGGAAGCAGCGACAGGCGTCGAACGATGTAAAAATCTTTACATTTTTTACAGTTATACACCGAAAGTCGTGAAAAACTGTGATTTTCCCCATTTTTAGCCCTTTATAATTCATAGCGACGTTAACAGATTTCGATGAAAATTTTAGCATGTATAGAGGAAAGTCATGCAGTATCAATTGCTCTACGTTATATTTTCTGTTGTATTTTGGGCTAGAATCGGTAAAAATCAAAATTTAACAATTTGAAATTCATGAAACTCCAATAGTAAGAATTGAAAATTTGCAAGATTACAAATATCGTAATTTGTATGACACAAAAAATTATCGTGCAAACAATTATTTAGTTAGTAGATTGTTTAGTTTAAATGATTAATAGAGTTATTTAGATGTTAAAATAGAGATTTTTATCCAAATTTCATTTTTACATATATTTAATATTTTGTGCATTCGACGCGTGCTGTCTTCACATTCGTCAATCTTTGGAACATTTAAGTCTCGGCGATTCGTCTCTGGGTCATTCTATTTTCGAGAAGTAGCTTCAAAGCTACGTTCATGTTCCCCTCTGTCCATTTTCTTTTTTCCTGCTTTGGAATTTCAAACATTTTTCCGCGGAAAAAAAGTAAAGGAAAGATTGAATGAACATCTTCAAATTTAATGTCACTTGCCAGTAGATTGAACTTTCAGATAAAAAAAAGTTGGTCCGTACTGGTCGGTAGCTGATTGGCTGCTACTGAACGACAAACACTTGTGAACCTTTGAAATTGTAATGTATATAATGCACAAAGAACATTTTTTTTTTTCATTTTGTTTATTAAAATTTACAATCAATTCTCGCATTGAGAATTTTCAGTAATTTTTTCTGGCGTGGCGCAGTGACATGGCTAAATATTTATAATAAGTTAATACTTAATATAGATATGTATAATTTATAGTAGGTAGTATAATTAGGTAACATTAATTCATTTATATAATTAATTGAATCTAGCGTTTAGGTCTAGCGGGTAGTGTCTCTTCAGCCTGCGGATCTGGTCCGATGTATCAAGTAGTCCAGTGATTAGGGGATTTCGGTGTTTGTTGACTCTTTTGCTATATCTGTCGCTATATTTTGCTATTTCCTCTTTGACTGTGGGTATCTTGAGGTCGTGATGAATTGTTTCGCTGGTAACATACCACGGTGCATCTATTAAGGATCTTAGCGTTTTCGATTGGAAGCGTTGAAGTATTTCAATGTTGGAGTTGCTTGCTGTTCCCCATAGTTGGATTCCATAGATCCAGACAGGTTTTATTACGGTCTTGTAGAGGGTAATTTTATTCTGTAGACTTAGTTTGGAGCGTCGGTCTATGAGCCAATAGAATTTTTTAAATTTTTCCTTTAGTTGTTTCGTTTTGTCTGAGATATGGTTTTTCCATGTTAGTCTCCTGTCCAGGGTCATGCCCAGATATCTGACTGAGTCCTTGCTAGGAATTGTTGTATTGTTGATGGTGACCTGGGGGCAGGTTTGTTTACAGAGCGTGAAGGTTACATGTGAGGATTCTTTTTCATTAATTTTGAAGCCCCATTTATGAAACCACTTTTCCATAGGGTCGACAAAGAAAATTGCAAAAATGAGATAGATAATTACAATTAATAGGTTAAATATAGTATACACAATAGGAAAAGATCAACCTATATGTTTGTTACGCCACGAGGCTTACCATAGGCCGCATTCCTAACCGTCGCTCGTGGCACTACAGTGTCGCAGACGGACCGTCTCATCTGCCCGACAAATATACAATGTAGCGGCCAGCATTAAACAGAGCGAGTTCTAGAAACGTCGATTCGTTTAACGTGACCGTTATTTTATCTCGCACAAAGAAGGTGGCATACGTGATCATAGATGCGAACGGTGGCGTGATCCGAGCGTAATGGGGGTCGTTTCCCAGAGAAGACAAATAAAAGATCGAAGGGCGATCAGTATCATTGGAGGAGTCAAACGTTATGCATTGAGAGATTCTAACAAATAAAACTAAAGTCGCTAGACTACCAAATACATCAAGAAATATTGTAAAGTCGAGTTGAACTACTGTATCAAATTAATTGTATAATCGTTAAATAATTTGTGGCGTGTTCATTATATTATTTTATATATTGTCAAATATACCATTTTATGTTAACCCTGTTAATTCAGTGTTAAACTCATTGAACCACCGCTGTTATCTTAACCGAAACAGGGGAGCGACTAATTCGCTTCGTCGATTATCCGTAGCGAGAATTTACGCCTCTCGCTGACGCGCTTTCCTCGCGATCGCGTCTCTCCGCGAACGGTGGTAACAATGTTTGACATGTCAAAACAGCGAAAAGAATAGAATACACAAAGTGGGTATGAACTGTGTTACACAGAATTGTTATATTCATTTGTTTATTCAAATAAAAGTTTATTTAAATATCTGGTGGAGAAACCAGAACAAATATTGATCGGTGCTGCACGACTTTTTTCTATAACTGGCGTAAATCTTCAAAAATGTATTGTTTGAATTTCCATTGTAGGTCTAGATAAAAGTTGCAAAAAACGACCTTAACTTTTTGTTCGCCATTCCGAGCAATTATAATTTTTTCAAAAAAGTTTTTACACGTCGTCTACTAAACTAATTCTTTCAAATTCTCAAAAAAATGAAATGCTTGTTTGGTCCAAAGTTATTCTATTTTACAGGATCTCCGAATATTATTGAAAGTACTGTATATATGTTATTGATCTATATTCGTGATATAAGTAAAGCCAGGGGATTCTGTGGTGCAAAATAAGTAAATCAAAATCAATAACAAAGCTACAGCAGTGAAGGTCTCAGTCTTGAGAAACTGTAGTTGGAAAACTTATCAAACATATGTGAATTTGCATAATTCCTAACTAGAAGACTGAACAAAACCAAACAATCCTTTTTTCTGCAATTTCATTTCCGAGAAAATCGTATTTGAAAATTTATCGATTACGCGTATATCGAGCTGATTCTTAATTAAGCGTGTTCAAACAGTTACATACAAACGAAATAACTTTTATAATTGTCAAATCTTTGTTTTCTGCGTTGTATATTAATTAGGAAACGTTAATTATTTCATTATTTTCTGATACTGAGATGCACTATAATAAATTATTAACGTTATTACGTTAGATTGCAAAGTTGTTTTTAGATAGTAAATAGAAAATAATATAGAAGTGATATAAAGAAATAATATAAAGTATATGTTATAAATTAAATTGTGACAATAAAAAAACTAAGTCTTGCATATGTTTCTCATTCTTCAAAGTAATTTCGCAATAACTCTTCGTACCACATTTAATCGAACTATGCAAGTATGAACGATATGAAAGCTTTTGCTTATAATATATAAAAATGTTGAAATACTTTTAATATAAAAATATAGCAGAAAGCTTTTGATAAGAAGGGTTTCTAAAAGCAAAACGGAACAAATGGAAATTATTTTAATTTTGATTTTTCAATATCGAGTAGGAGGCTCACACTAGTTTTAAAACCTTGGCTAAAATCAGTGGACCAGGTGCAACCACAATGGATAATTGACGTCCACACAGAGAAGATTAATTTAACGAGCGGCTCGTGCAGAACCATAAACTGTGCAGAGTTAATTCCTAATTAGCTCGCCGTGGAACGTATACGAACCTTTTGTATGCAGCTTAATGTAGCGATGAATACTCGTACACGATACCAATTTGATTAAATATTCATCCGCAAGATACATGCGAATTTATAGGATCATATCTGTAGTATAAATTTTTCATTTCTTTTATTTATATTTACATGCGAGATATTTAACAGAAAAAAAGTAATATATAGTATACCAGTATACCAGTTTCTTTGCACACCGTGAGCGGTGTAAAAAATGTCGTGTAAAACAAGTCGTGAAACAATCGATTTGCAACGAAGTACGAAGCTTGTATCAAACCGAGAATAAGCAAGCAATAGAGAAAGCAACTTGAGATATAGAACTGCGTTTAGTAACAACATTTTATTCAATAGACACACGAAAAAAAAGATAACATGTTGAGGAAAATAAAAAACATATTTTTTTCAAAGATTAATATTTTATTCATCGTCACTCTCTATTATATTACATCGAATACGTTTTCGTATTATTGGGAAAGAATTACGTTCGTCGCCTTGATCGACCGTGTATTTTAATATACATCTGTTGGAATGCAATGATATTACACATACAGACTCGTACACAGGCATTTGAACAGGTCACTTACACAGGTCATACGCACTACTGTATAGAGAGTGGGATTAAAAATCTTTAAGGGACCATGGGTCACAGTCAGTTTGAGAGTAACTGGCCAACTGTCAACAAATCCGTAAATTCTTTACCTGCACGCTTTGTTAATTATATCATATCACTCACTTATATTTTAAATACATTTGGTTCTGTAATTCTGTTTAATAAATATCAGCTAATATTATTTAAACATAAACATTGTATCTTCCACAGATTATTTATCTTAACTTTAAGATTAAATTCTAACAACATCTAGAAGTTTCCTTCAAGTTTTTGTGCTTTAAAAAAACCCCATAAGTTTTTAAATACCCTTGCAGATTCCTAGAATATCATCCAATAGCTTTTATTGCTACTCGTTACCTTTACTTTTTTGAGTAAAGCAAAGTTTAAACAAAAATATGGAGAAAATGAATAATTACTTCGAATTAGTAGTTGAAAACGATCCAGTATGCAGATTGAGCTTTAATCGATAACCTTAATTTAACTGAAAAGACTATAATATTGAAAAATACATATATCATATTAAAAGTACATGGTGATAAAAATATTTTTGCGTATATCTCGAAAGCTAAGGTGGAGCAACGGTAACATTTATGGGGAAAAGTTGTTCAGAATCATGTGCGTGACAACATATTTCGAGGTCACTAAAAATCGGCGTAGAGTAAGCTTTTACAGATAATTACCTAACAATTTTTAGAAACGATTCCAACTATGAAGTAGATTTATTTTATATAATCAATGCCAGAAGATATTAACGTCAACATCTCTATGATACACCAAGAATTTTAACATATTATGATAAGGAGAAGATATTAGTTTTGGTAAAAGACAACGTGTAGTTTATCATAAAGAAAAGAGTAGAGGATATTATTAATTCTAGTAAACGTTGTTAGAAGATGTAGAGAAAAAGACCGCACTGAATTTAAGAAACAAAAAGAACAACCTCTTCCTTGTTAAAATATATTGTACATATTGTATATATTGTAATATATTGTACATTAAACAGTATTGTTTATGAAAGGAGTTGCTTACATATTTTCAAGTTACAATAAATGATTTTTATTCTCGTAACAGAAGCAACGCGATATTTAAACCATCCTGTCTTATACAAAGTAGCAAATGCAGACATAGTGCTATGTTATAGTAAGAAAAAGAAATACAGAAGTAGTGCCTTACGTCTTTCCTTGTGTTTCATGCGATAAGTATTATAAAACATAAGTTAAAATATCTACTAAACTAATTATTTTTCAACCATTCGCGGAGAGACGGAATCGCGAGGAAGCGCGTCAACGGGAGTCGTAAATTCCCGTTACGATTAGACAATCGACGCCACGAACAGATCGATCCCCTATTTCGGTTAGGATAATAGAGGTGGTTTAATTAATATAACACTAGATTAACAGTTCAAAGATATTATATATTTCCAACAAGATAGTTACGCTAGTGCGTAAGGTATAAGTTAAGTAGTGAATGATCAAAGGGTGGAAACCCGGTAAAGAGATGTTGACTGTTCTAAAGTCGATGAACCAGTGAAGTCCGGTGGCGATGCTGTTGCAAAGGAAAACTTTTGCTCCCTGGTGATCGCAACCACCACTGATCGCTTGCAGGTGTAATCCCGGGAAACATGGCAAAACCCACGTTTCCCCAATCTTTTCCTGTTGGAGCAATAACCATAAGGAACCTCTTTACTCGAAGATGCTTTATGCCATTTAACGGCCTTAACGGTAAATAAAAAATTCTCGTTTTATAACAGTTCTTTAGGATTATTGCGATCCGCTTCATTCTATGGCCGCCTCGAACATAAAGAGTCATCCAACGTAACATTAATAGTCATTCGATACAAGTATGTTTATAACGTTTCATAGAGAATCTCTAGCTGTATCGACTAATGTATTAAAAAGTATAATTTCACTTGAAAAAATAAAGTTGTCTTTCGCATGATCTTTACGCGTCCATATACAAAAGAACTACTAAACTAAAACATTTTTTGCTACAAATAATAATAGTGACGTAAATCAAGATGTCAATATCAGATGAGATATCCCGTATATAGATTTTTTTTTAATAATAATTTATTTATTTAAATTTTACAATTTGTCCAATAGGACATTTGGTAAAATGATATAGCTTATGAATTAAATATAGCATGTGGATGGTTAATAAGAACTGAATGGCCCTTATGCTGTAATATTAATTTATCAATAATACTATAGGATTGACAAATGACTCCTATTGTAGCAACATATAGTTTTTACTATTTTATCTGTAGCTTTACGAAAATCAGCTGACTTCTAATTTTGTAAAATATATTTGTAAAATTTTACTTGTTTTATTATCAGACTGAAAATTCATTGTACAAGAAAATCCTGTAATAATCTCCCATGTAATGATGTTCTTTAAGTAATTTCAGCTTTATTGTTCAAATGAAAACGGGAAGCAAAACAAACGAAAGTAAAAATCGGTTATATAAAATACAATCGTTCACGTCCTTCAAATAATCAAAACTTACTCATGCCCTTCACATGGAATAAGATTAATTCCGTGTAGCATAATTCGTCTTATTTATGGCAGCGGCGATAAAAAGGACAGTACAAGCTATAATGAAGCTTCCACTGGATACGTTAAAGAATCGACTAGAATAGAAAATTCTTCAACATATCAATTTGTTTAATTTGGTTTTGGTTATACATTCAAATTCCTATAAAACAGTACGCGTGTTAATAACTGCTCTGCGTGCATATAACCTTGAAATAATAAATAAATAATTTCCCTTCTTTCATTTTGTTTAAAGAGCTGCACTTGCACGCGAATATGGCATACACACGACCCCATATTTATGAATCAGTGAATACAGGTGCTTTATAGCGCTTTAAATCTGGATCGGACCTCGTGCGAGTCACACCTTGCGTCGAAGATTCCGATACTTACACGCCACTGGACGACAAAGAGCAACGGGGTAACGAAAGAAGAAGAGATACAAAGAAGAGGAGAGGAAGATAAGAAAAAAAATAGAAAAAAAGAAAGAACCGAGGAGGTTCGCCTCTGATTTCGAACACGCACCTTGCGCACTTGTCGGCGAGAGGAACCAGAGGGATGGCCCTGTTGTCCATCAGGGTTCCCCAGAAAGCTGCTAGCAGATGGCCAGCAGATGTCTACCATCTTGCCCTGATTGTAGGTCTAGACTAAGTCGTCCGTGAAAGGTGGGTATCTGACAGCGCAATGGTTTGGCAAAAGCGCTGTCTTTATCCAATATATCTTCCCGCATTCACAGTCTTTCTCGCGCCGACCTCACCGATGCCGCAAAGAAATAACGACCGGCGTTTTTTTATTCCTGGCCATATCTTCCCATCGATGATATTTTGATTAACATATTCGAGATCGAGGGTATAGCATATACGCCAGTTTCTCGACGCAATGATCGCATTCTCAGGCAATAGTAAAAAATGTAGTGACTGTAAAAAAATTTTTTCTTTTATAACGTTTTTCTTATATAATGTTATATAATCTTCTTATCCTTGAAATATAGAAATATCATTACCTTTTGCGTGTGTATCTTCTTTAAATTTTACTCGGATGAAATACATGCTATGTCACATGGTCGTTTGACCATCAAAATTATCACGACTGCACGATGATATATCATGTATGTCATGCCACATTTTTAAATAAAAATTGTTTAAAACGCGTTTCTTTATTCCCACATTAATTAGTTTCACTTATTTTTTATTATAAACGCAAACAAATTTTTGGTCATTCGAGAGAAGTTTGTTTTGGTGTCGAATGTGTTTGACATAATCAGATAACGTCAAAGAGAATGCAAATTTGCGCCACAGTAAAAGTAAGATACAATCTGATTTAATTGGATTAAAATTAGTAAATTCGTTTGAATCACAATTTTTTTTTGTCATATTTAACCTTTTCTTCATCGCTTTTGTCTTTCACCGATCAGTGCTGCATATATGCAACATATAACAAGAAAAACGGGAAATATACACATTTTGCTTTATAAGAATTTCGTATTATACGGAATTAGAATGTTTTTCCATATAAGAATTTTAGAATTTTTTAATATAATAAAAAACAATATGCGTTTTATTTTATTTTTAAGCAATATATACAGTGTTTCAACCAAGTCGCGGGGAGACGTGTTCGCGAGATATCACGTCAACGGGAGTCGTAAATTCCCGTTACGATTCTACTAATCGACACCACGAATTGATCGATCCCCGTATTTCGGTTAGGATAATGATATCATTTCATTAAAAAATATTTCACTTTCATTCTTATTATCTAAATTATGTTATACGAGAGCAGTAGCAATTGTTTAATCGCGTCACACGAAATCCTAGTGTATCTGTTTTTGATAAAACTGACTTCAAATTTTAGTATGAAAAATGCTGTTGCTATTATTAATAGTTGGTAAAGAAAAATTTTTCTCGTACCCTACAAAAAATTTGGTTTTGCAAGGCTTAAAGAATTAACACTACCTACGATATGCTAGTAAATATTTAATAAAAAATTAGAAGGAATTCTGATGAGAAATATTAGATAATTTTTATGTGATAGTGGAATTTTTATATGCTTGAATGTATTCATAAATAAGTGAAAAAATCATGGTGCCATTATTAAGCGAGTGAAATGCTGTGGGATAAGTTATTAGAAATCATCATAGTTTATAAACTTCATGAACTACACTATTAACTATACTTTAAGCAAATGCAGTAATCAACAAATTATTTAAATTAAATCAGAAATTAAAAAATAATAAATTTAAATGATAAAAATTAATAATTATTTAATTTAAATTAACAATTAAACTTCTACATTACATACATCTGGTTTCAACTAATCATTTAAATAGGTTTGTAAGTTTTTAAAACATTTAAATAAAAAAATATTCAACAAATTGTTCATATTAGCGCATCACACGACGTTCATACATAGCAAAAGTTACAAACAAAACAATAAATTTGTTTCTCACGCAGGTGATCTTACTAGATTCCAATAATGAAACGACAATTTTAGAGGCATCGAATTCCATATCGGTGTTTGAAATTTTGTCTCGGTGTGCGAGACATCGGATCACTTTAAGATCGTTCGTTCGAGAAATTTGTTTTAGTCAGAAACCTTATGCTTGGTGGTCAAGCCTCCAGTCTGGTTCGTTCCTCTCAAAATACCAAAGAAGGATTTCGGATCCTTTGTCCGTTCTGTGAGATGCACCTGCTCATTGATCCCGGCAGCAAATTCCACTGCATCTTCCTCCTCCTTCGTTCCACCTTCATGTTGCAACAGTTGCTTACTTACCTTCAGAGAAATCGCTCCAAGTGACCAAATCTAGCTTCAACGAAAGCGTGAACATATCGCATCATAAATTGTCGAACTGGTTCCAACAGCTTACGCGTATTTCTCTGCAACTTTGATCGTCATATTGACGAAGAGTTTCAACACTGTCAGTTAACGCTTCGCTAGCAAGCAAGGCCAACGAGAACTATCCATTTGCCAGGAAATCGTTGATCTAAGAAATGCTTAGCATCCCAAAATTAGCTATAACGTTTATACCTTATTTATTACTTGCTATAACGTTTATATTTTAATCTGCTTCCCACATGTTCTCTCTCACTCTGTATATTTTTTAATCCTTTAGTACAAAAGAAAATGCAGTAAAGTATGCGTTTTATCGATTACGTAATACAATTTCAAGCTCAATATCGAGATGGCTTTTTTCCCAAAAAATCGTCAATCTTACATCTTATTTATTATATACAATCGTCATTTTACAGTCTATTATCTGTATTATATAGCGGTTTAAAAAGAAACCTATCTTAGAGCGAATTGGCCTTTCATCTCCGACATATAATATTAGGTATAAATAGCAAGTTAAACTGATAACTGATCAATGAACGGAAAACCAGTCAAGATGTTGCCTATTCTCAATGCGAGAATTGATTGTAAATTTTAATAAACAAAATAAAAAAAAAAAGATGTTGCCTGGTCAACGGATGAAAAACCAGTAAAGTTCGGTGACGATACTGTTGTCACGTGAAATAAAAAGAAATTTAAGATAAAAAAAAGAAACTTTATTTTTCTGTTGACACTTGATTCACAATTTACTTCCGAGCTCTAGGCGTGAATGTTCAAGACTAACTTGGATGGTTTTAGGGGGAGTATTTAAATTCTTTTATTCGTGGGAGTGGGAAAAGGCTTCGGTCATATATTTCTGAGAATAGATCGTGAGAGTGGGAAAAAGGCTTCGATTGTATATTTCGGAGAACGGATAGAGTGGCTGGATGTCATCCCGGTGGTTGTTTATGCTAGGCACTTGGAATTTCGTTATCTCGCTGCTCTGTTTAGATTTCGTTAGTGGCACTGTCACGGAGGAAAACTATTCGCTATCCTGCTGGCAATGACCGTTGAACATGGGAAAAGCCTGCTTTTCCTATCTTTTACCCGATTGAACAATAACCCTAAGAAACGTCTCGACTTTTTTTTTTTATTTATTAAAATTTACAATCAATTCTCACATTGGGAATTTTTAGTAATTTTACGTCTCGACTTGAAAGATGTTTTGTAGCAGTTAAGGGCCCCGACGGTAAAGTAAAAATGTTTTGTTTTATGACCGCTCCTTATGACCATAAACTTAATGTTTTATATCAAGCAATTTTTATGTCAACTTAATGTTTTATGTCAAGCAAAGTTTATGATTTGTAAACTTAATGTTTTATATCAAGTAATGGTTGAGAAATAAATATACAGTAGATCTTCGATTGTCGGAACTTCTGTTATCCAAATTCTCTATTTTCTCTATTATACAAACATTCCATTGTCCAAACACGTTTCGCATCTAAAAAGTTTAATCTCCTAGAAAAATTTGTATCGATGATCAACGATACAACTGGCAAGAAGATGATACAACTTTGGAAGCGATTAAATTTAAAGGATTGCAGTTATACAGTGGTATACGTTTGGACTGGCGTTAAGTATGTTTTTTTTTTTATTTATTTAATTCTTTGCATTCACAATTTGCCCAATTTGGCAATATTTGGTAGAATTTTTTAACTGTTTGATTATCACGTGGGTGGCTACCTCCAACGGGATACCATCTTCGTGTTTGTTAGGTTATATCTTTTGTGATTAAATATGTCATACTAAAAACAAGGCATGAAAAAACTAGTGTACTTCATGGAGAAAGTGAAAGATGAAATTATGACAGATCTAGAAGAAATTCTTTCTACGCTGAATACAATAGCAGCATTCGATGATTGCGATAACGTCGACGTGATAAAATGCTTTTAACGTGATGAAACTTCTTCAATTGACCATGATACTAGTGGTATGTGTGCTTCGAATAATGAATCGGGATACGAATATAATAGCGATGACGATGTTGCTCAACATTTGAAGCATTTAAGCATTTAAGGCTATTAAAGCGACTAAAGCTATTAGAAATAGGATTAAGATGGTACGAGGCACCAAAGAAATGTTACTTTACCGAATGAAATCCACTAAAACAGTTGTGTGATTTAGTAGATAAAAATATTTTCAGCTCACAAATCTTTCATCGAATTATATTTAATTGCATTATTTGCATTGCTATTATTAATATTTGTCTCCCTTTTTCAAATATCTACAGCAAGATGTATGTTAGGCAAGTAATGGTCCGTCCTATTATTATCCGTAAATTATTTTACCCCAACAATCTCGTTCCTCAATTAGTTCGGATAACTGAGAATCTACTGTATATTCCTTCCGCGCGAATAGCACAGTATCTTTCTCTGAGCATCGTGCGCCATCCACGCGACCGATCTCCGACTGTCACGGCGGCTGTCAAAACCACGTAGCCAAAGAGATACACAGGATGTTCCGCCTAACTTGAGCATCTTATGTGCATAATTGGCTTATTTTTTATGATATGAAAAAATATCAGAGAAGAATATCTGGCTCAAAGGGAAAAAAGTGATGATAGGCAAGAGATTTCCTTAAGGCCATCTCTTTCGAGATTTCAAATTCATGGAGGTTTTTTTAATCAAGGCTACATACTTTTACCACTGCGATGTGACAGCTAAGATCAGGGCGAATTCAGGGACTTGTAATACTGTCACTTCCACATGACCTTGAATATAAGAGATCCATAAAAGCTAGGTAATTGACGCAGCTAGTGAAATAACCGCGATTACAAGATTGTTGAAGGAAAATTTATTTTAACATTGTTGGTGGAAATAGTGTAACAGGAAGATCTGGAAAAATGAACTAATTGAGACTTGGGGTCTACTTTATGTTTTCAGAAATTTACTACCGCTTGAAGCTCGATTAATATCAGTAAACCACGTTTCCTCGCAGGTTCTACGCCAACATTACTTATTCCACCCACATGATAATCAAACAGCTGAAAAATTCTACCAAATGTCCAAATTGGACAAATTGTGAATGTAAAGAATTAAATAATAAAAAAAACATTACTCATCGAGTAAAATTGTAAACATTGATATATTAGTTTCTATAACTAAACTCTGGTTATAATAAACGAAAGTAGAATGTTCAGGTTAGTTGGGACGCTCTGTATATTTTTATTTTTTTATCATATATTAGAATACAAACTATACTATAAAATCGACACTAATCGTACTTCTCAATAATATTTTTAGTCGAAGAAACAATTCGGAAGAGTGGTAAGTGGAAGAGTGCGCGAATAAGAGGGTTCACTGGGTTACGGGGTTGAAAACTCATGTACGCTATAAGTGTACAAAGATACATAACAACTCTCTAGCTATCGTACGTACGTAAAACACATATATGTATTTACTTTGGTAGGTACACATGACATGAGAAGCTATACGAGTTATACGGCTTTGGAGTTGCTAGGCGACCGAACTCCACGCTTTTTCCACACTAGGATTCAGTATCGTAATCAAGAATTTTTTCTCCCTACCAGAAAGTTCAAGCCTCAAAAAAATTATTTCCGACATCAACTGCGTGAATATCCTTTTACATAACGTATTTCATCACTTCTTACTCAAGTATTACTTTTTATTACACATGTATATTTATTTATATTTATATGTATATGTATATTTGCAGCACGGACTATGCAATAAATCTTTTAACAAAAATATTGTATCTCTTGCTTAAAGGTAAATCTGCGCTGGAACATCTTGATAAAAAGAAGATTCGAGGTAAGAATAAAAATCTGAATAATAATCTATCGCACTTTTCTTATTGAAAATATGTTTATTATATGGAGTTTTGAATGTACATATTATAATATTTGGATACATGTTCTGTTTGCACTTGTACTCTGTAACAAAAAATTACGACTGAAACTGTTTAATATTTTCGATAATTTGTACATTAACATATTAGTTACACTTTTTTTCATTTAGCAATATCATCTAACGGTAAAAAAATTTGTTACCCTCATCATTCAGTTAATAACTTTAATATTATGATTTGTTTTATGATTGACATTCTTTTTGTTAGACAGTAAATATAATTTTTTGGATTTATCGATTTTCTAGTAAATCAACGACATAAACCGATAATGAGAGCAGAGAATTATTAGCAAAATTTCCTGATAAAAGAAAGTAAACTCTTATTTACCTCGATGGCGAATTAAAGAAAACTCAGTTAATTGATAATGGTATAATTGTATAATGGTTGAAGCATTTTGTTATGCATTTTCTAAAATATTAAACTTTATAAATGTTCTGTCATAAAAACGTTAAGGCGTTAAAATATTCGAATTCTTGGTGATATTTTATATTCGTATACACAGACATCAGAAATCATTCTATATAATGAAAGTATTTAATCAAGTAGCCAAACAACAACTCAGCAACTATGTTATTAAAGCAGTTAATTAACAATTATATCACGATGATCTTTTGAACCCTTGTAGACGTGACAAAAATATTAAGTTACATTCAAGTTCGTTAAAATGTAGCAAAAATGTATATGATATGCATATACCATACAGCTGTTTCAAACTTCGTAACATACACATGTGCGCGTATTTCCTAAAATTACAGTTAATTAAATGCAATAAAGTTAATTACGTACGAAGTTTGAAATATACGAAAATATGCAAACGATAATGAAATTAACCAAATTGTTTACATTTGAGTAATAAACGAATAATAAAGGCGCACAACTCTACCAGTTCTTTCCATTCTTTCTATTTCTACGTCCTCCTTAGCATCATCCGGTGTACTGTTATTCTCGTTACGGCCCTGCGGGCATCCCTTAAACAGCTCATTCCAACCCTCTGCGAGTCTCGTTCTTTCCCTTCCTCAATCTCTCTCTCTCTCTCTCGCTCTCGCTTTCTCTGTCTACTTGCCTATTACTCTTCGTCGATCTCTTCTTCTCTCGCCGGTCCAACCAATCCACGTTGCTGCACTGCACACATAAACTCTGCACCGGATCAATGCACCTCGCGAACCCACTTCCGTTTCATAGACGACTATATATATATAGGTACGTGTATGCACGTACAGTGATGCATATATGTGCACAAAATGCTTATGCGGACCGTTCCGTCATTCAAGCATGGAATAACGATTAATCTGAGATTAACGACATTGTTTTGCATCTCCCACTTCAAAGCGATTGAATAGGCGGCACCTATCGACTTTTCAAAGAAAGGAAGAGAAGAAAAAAAGAAGAATGTGAATTGTTTTTTATTTTCTCACGGTCACAAAATGATTATTTTATATTTCTGAATAATTTTAATCTATTGATAAATTATTCGTTTGATTTTTTATTTCTATACTTAGATTTTGACATACACGCGTATAAGATTTCACGTGCAACACAGATCTGGAAATAGAAAATGGTACAATTATTGGAATAATCTTAAATTCTATACTTTTGAATTGTATTAATACGATGCCTTAAAATTATTAGTTTAAAATTTATTATATCTTGAAATTTAAATTATCTGTCAGCAAGTAATCAAACGATGACTGTTAAAATAGTTTTTAATTTTATTCTTCATATTACTTAACACATAAGACGTACACATTTTTACGTAATTTTTCATTATTCTAACAGAACACATTGTTGAATACATTGATACTTATCTGACATATTGTACATACTATAAAACTATTATACTTAGTATGCAAACTTTATGTAGGTATATCCTTGCTCTATTATTAATGTTTAATAAATTTAAAAAGTCACTAAAATATCATATTGGATGTTTGTTGAAATGTTAATAAAAAGAGTTCCTTGTTATAGGAAATTTACTTTTTTCAGGAATTTATATGATCTTCCCAACTTCACTTTTATGGGCCGTTAAAATACTTTTCTGCAGTACGCATCTACGCCAGAAATTACAATCTTCTGAACGATGTTTGAAGAAAGCGAAACGAGGTCTTCTGGAAGTCGCACAAGATTTTTTTTTTTTAATTAACTATTCGTTAAATTCTTTTGACTTTTTAATATTAGCACACTTCGTATGACTATCCACAACGAGATAATGATTTGATAATACGATCATTTGATAATACGTAATTAGTTGATCGTTGTGCAAGATAAACATTGTATAAAAAGTAACAACTTGCATATATTCGTACAAATATATAACAAATATGTTATCTTCAACCACATTATAACTTAACAAGTTCCTATCATAAAGCATCATAAAGCTATATTTTTTATTTTTATAATGTTTTATATTTTATTATATAATATGTTTATAATGCAACGTCTTTTCCAATATTAAATATTTTACAATTTTTATGAGCTCTGTAATACTATATTATCAATTTATTTATCGAACATCTTTGCAATGTAACTTGTGCTACGAACATAATACAAATTATTTAAACAAAAATTCAATGTTATGACAAAATAAACACAAACTAAGTTAAACGCGAATTTTATATTTACTATATCAGTATTTTCATTTATAACACAAGTAATGGGAGAGTAGTGAAGAAATATTATGTTAACCATTCGATATTATATAAATTAGTGATAGTTCTTTTAAAACAAGATAAAATTATTTATCAGTTGTCAAATTTACAAGACTGTGAAACTGACGAGCATTATTACAACTTAGCTTACTGAAGGAACCAATCATTGATTTCTCATAGCCTGGCAGTTAGCGACACAAATCTTAAGCCAATTTTAATATTATTTATTTTAATATTGTTCCAAATTTGGATTGATTGAAGCCAAAATGATATGAAATTCAGGAATAAAAAACATGTGTCGCGTTATATTAATTAATACATCCAAGAGAACACATGTTGGATCTGAGAGGTTTATGCTGTAAAGTTTTACGTTACAAAATGTATATCCTTTTGAACTATACCTTTCATTGAAATGCCTTGAGCGGTTTAATATTAATAGAAAAAATATATTTTTGAATCGTGACAATCATATTCTATATCTTCCAAACTTTGAAAACTGATCCTTTTTACTTCTTCATGAAAACTGATAAAATAATCACTACACTGAGGAGAAAGAGATAATAACCTATCAGGCCTGACGTATGCGCTGATGTGACTTTTGTTTACATATGCGCTATACGATTAATCTAAAATTTCCTCCATTTTTTTTTTTTTTTTTTAGAAATTTACCGAATGTCCAGCTGAACAAATTGTAAAGTGCAAATTAAACAATAAAAAAATTTTTTTTAGCAATCTGAGTTGCAGGAATATGTTATATATGTCGGATTCACGTTATGATTGGGGGCGTGAAACGAGTCTTCGTTGTGACTAGAGATGGTCGTTAGGCAATAGAGAACATATTGACTAGTGCAGATATGATTATCGTAGATTTCGACAAGTAACCGTGTTAATTAGATACTCGAGACGCTAATGATAATGATCCTAGGTTCAATAACGCGGCCAAGGGGATGATAGATGTACGTTCTCACAAAATCTAAGTCTGACTCTTGTTAGCAACGTGGAAATAATCACTGATCGTAAAGACGTTACTTCGTAGTCGATGAGATCGCAAGAAAGAATGAATCTTCTGTCCCGATCATGCCGCAGAGGAAAAACTATATGGGGTGTGTCCAAGGACACGAGATCCTCGGATTCGTCGAGGAAAGCCTTCATTCGGAAGGTGGGGGAATTGACGTTACTGCTAATTGGTCAATTTCCATATCGGTGGTTAGAAAAAGATGCTAGCCGCCCTTAAGGGGAAGTTGCTGGCGGGAGGCACCGTTCGTGAGGAAGTAGTTTTCCCCTATCTTCCCGTAGTTGGGACAAAGACTGTTTGTCTGTTTGAAGGTCTTTAGTTAACTAAATTATTTAAGATTTATAACGGGCCGCCAGGCTAGCTGAACATGTACTGCGGAGACGCATCGACATCTGGCAATCGTCTTATTCAAAGAATAGGGTCTGCACGTGGCGAGCTACGGGACAGAGACCGTTGGAATGTTTACTGTCGAGTGCCGCTACAACTATTTCTTGTTATGATTACTCCATACCTTTATTAAACAAACGTTCATCCCTTGACCGCGGCCACGTTCGGCGACAGATTATCACCTGGAGCCCAAGCTCACTATCACAAATCTCGAACAACTACACTCGGATTGAATTACGACAATTGCTTAATTACGGCTAAGGTAGAATCTAGATTGAAGTGTTAAAGAGTTTTCTAAAATTCCAAACGGAAGGCTCCGGTGTTCTTTCATCTCCGACATATATATTAAATATTAAATATTAAATATTAAATATTAAATATTATAAATATTAAATATTATATATTATATATTAAATACTATAAATATTATATATTATATATTAAATATTAAATGTTATAAATATTATATATTAAATATTATAATAAGGAGGTGATATGGAAATACAATGAAATACATAAATTCAAATTCACGATGAAGATAATATTTACTGTTCCATCTGAAAAACGTGATATTTCAAGCGCGTTTAAACTTGTATCATAATTTCAAGTATTCGTGTCATATATCTATAATAATTACTGGAAATTCTCAATGTGAGAATTGATTGTAAGTTTTAATAAATAAAAAATATATATATATTTTATATATATGTCGGATTCGCGTGTGGCGGATCGGTAACAACAAGACGCCGACAGGTCGAGGGCATCAACGCGGCGGAACACCTCCCGGGCGATCCAGCTACCAATCGCCAACATCAGAGGGCCACTACGGCGACAACTAGTCTTGCCTGTCTCGCTAGCGGTCGAAATTCACGGGGTTACAATATAAATAACCGCATCTAGCGAGACTCCCTCTGCGTCTAAGGCAGGGACTACCGGACATAGCCTTACTGACGAGTCCACCGGTAGTCCCGGGACGAAACGCGGCCATTTCTTTCCAACCGGCGGCGGCCAACACCATACGCGTTATGATTAGGGTTGGGGTTAGGGCGTGAAACGAGTCTTCGTTGTGATTAGACATAGTCGTTAGACAATAGAGAAGATATTGACTAGTGCAGGTATGATTTCGTGGATTTCGACAAGTAACTGTACTGATTAGATACTCGAGACGCTAATGATAATGACCCTAGGTTCAATAACGAATCCGCGGCCAAGGGGATGATAGATGTACGTTCTCACAAAATCTAAGTCTGACTCTTTGTTAGCAATCGTGGAATAATCACTGATCGTAAAGACGTTACTCTGTAGTCGATGAGATCGTAAGAAAGAATAATGAATCTTCTGTCCCGATCATGCCGCAGAGGAAAACTATATAGGGCGTGTCCGAGGACACGAGATCCTCGGCTTCATCGATGAAAGCCCTCGTTCGGAAGGTGAGGGAGATTGACGCTACTGCTAATTGGTCAATCTCCATATCGGCGATTTGAAAAAGATGCCAGCCGCCCTCGAGGGGAAGTTGCCGGCGGGAGTCGCCGTTCAAAGAAGTAGTCTTCCTGTAGATGGGACGAAGACTGTTTGTCCGCTTGAAGGACTTCGGATAACCAAAATATTTAAGATTTGTGGCGGGCCCTCAGATCAGCCGAACACGCACCGCCGAGACGTATCGGCATCTGGCAATCGTCTTAATCAAAGAATAGGGTCGGCACGTGGCGGGCCACAAGACAGAGACCGTTGGAATATTTACTGTCAAGTGCCGCCACAACTATGTTACTATTATCCTTGTTACTATTATTCCATATCTCTATTAGATAAACGTTCATCCATTGACCGCGGCTACGCCGGGCAACCTGCTGTCGCCTCAAACCCAAGCTCATTATCACAAGTTTCAAACAATTACAATGGACGACTACAATTGTTTAGTTACGGCTATAGTAAAATCTAAATTACAATGTAGCGGGATTTTCCCCCAAACTTCCAAGGGCTTCGGTGTTCCTTTCATTTCCGACATATATATATATATATATATATATATATATATATATATATATATATATATGTCGGAGATGGAAGGACACCGGAGCCTTCGGAATCTTGGGAATATCCTGAAACATTATAATTTAGATCTTATCATAAGCCGTAATTAAACAATTGTAATCGCCCGAGTAGTTGTTCGAGACTTGTGACAGTGAGCTTGGGCTCGAGGCGACAGCTGGTCGCCAGACGTAGCCGCGGTCGAGGGATGAACGTCTATTTAACAAAAGTATGGAACAATAGCATAGCTCTCTCTAAAAAGGAAATAGTTGCATCACTTGACAGTAAACAGTCCAACAGTCTCCGTCCCGTAGCACGCCACGTGCAGATTCTCCTATTCGTTGAGTAAGACGATTGCCAGATGTCGATGCGTCTTCGCAGTACGTGTCAGGCGAGCTTGAGGGCCCGCTATAAATCTCAAGATTTTAGTTAACTAAAGCCCTTCAAACAAATAAACGATCCTGGTCACAACTACGGGGAGTCAGGAGAAATCTGTTCCTCACGAACAGCGTCCCCCACTAGCATCTTTTTCTAACCACCGATATGGAGATTGACCAATTAGCAGCAATGTNTTCGTTATTGAGCCTAGGATCATTATCATTAGCGTCTCGAATATCTACTCAGCACGGTTACTTGTCCAAATCCACGATGATCATACCTGCACTAGTCAATATCTTCTTTATTGCCTAACGACGATGTCTACTCACAACGAAGACTCGTTTCACGCCCTAACCCCAACCCTAATCATAACGCGAATCCGACATATATATATATATATATATATATATATATATATATATATATATATATGTATAATTTCGTTAGATATTAATAGATTCCAGTTACTGAAGCGTACGTGGTTTTTGTGATGCATAGAAGATGGTTTATGTTTGTCATAGTAAGTTTCATAAAGTTTTTTAATCATTTATACATATCAATAGGTATTTAAAGCTTTGTTTTATTGTCGATATGAAACTCCTTATACATAGGGTGTTGTTCGACCGTTCGCGGGGAGACACGATCGCGAGGAAGCGCGCCAACGGGAGTCGTAAATTCCCGTTACGATTATACAATCGACGCTACGAAATGATCGATTCCTTATTTCGTTTAGTACAATAGAGGTGGTTGAATTGATTATAACGCTGAGTTAACAGGTGACTGATCTAGAGGTGAAAAACCGGTCAAAAGATATTGACTGTTCTAAAGATGGAAAATTAGTAAAGTTTGGTGACGATGCTGTGGCAAAGAAAAGCTTTGATGGATATGTCTCGCGCACAGGACCATCGGATTTGTTGATGACAAATTTGGCTAGGAAAGTGAGGGCAATAGTCATTGCTTCTGATTGGATAAGAAAAAGGTTGGTGGGCAAGGAAGGGTTCTAGCCGCACCCCAAAGAAAGTTGCTAGCGGGAGACTCCGTACGTGCGAAAAACCAACTTTCCTGTATCTTCCCGAAGTTTTTTTTTTTTAATTTATTTATTAATATTTACAATCAATTCTCGCATTGAGAATTTTCAGTATTTTTTTCTGGCGTGGCGCAGTGACATGGCTAATTATTTATAATAAGTTAATACTTATTATAGATAAGTATAATTTATAAATAAGTATTATAAATAAGTAAATATTACTTAATATAAATATTTAATAAAATCTAGTGCTTAGGTCTAATGGGTAGTGTCTCTTCAGCCTGCGGATCTGGTCCGACGTATCAAGTAATCCAGTAATTAGGAGGTTTCGATGTTTGTTGACTCTTTTGTTATATCTGTTGCTATATTTTGTTATTTCCTCTTTGACTGTGGGTATCTTGAGGTCGCGATGTATTACTTCGTTGGTGACATACCAGGATACATTTATTAGGGATCTTAGCGTTTTCGAGTTCCGAAAGTTGACAATAAACTTGAAATAAAAGATACTTGTTTGGTCCGAAGGACCTTAACTATGAAAATGCAAAGATTTATGGTGAGTCCTTAAGACTATAGAGAGTATGCAATAAGGATGTGTAGACATCTGGCTGTATTCTTGTCCACGGCGTGGGGCATGGGGGAATGTGTAAAGAGTCACTGGACGTAACAGGTGTCCCAGGATTTGTCCAAAAACGGTGTCAGTATATTCTGTATTCTCAATGAGAATTGCTTGTAAATTGACAACCAAATAAATATAAAAAAAAAGTATATTCTGTGAATAAAAGTAGGAAAAAATGTCATTCAAATATAACAGATTCATAAGTGTTTTATTAAAAAGTTAGAGCAAAAATGTGAAAGTATAATGGACTAATTTGTTATAATAGTTTATTTGTAAAATAAAGCATAAATGTAAGTTTGCCATATGTATTTACCTCAGATTCATTTAAAAGCGTAGTCGGCTTTTAGAAATATAACACTGACACTAGTAAAGAATTAAGTTCATTACATTATAAATTTCTTGTGAAGTTTAATGCGGACCAAACCCGCAAGCTGAAGAGACACTACCCGTTAGACCTAAGCTCTAGATTTAATTAGATATTTACACTAAGAAATATTTAATTATTCATATTACTCACTTATAAATTATACATATCTATAATAAGTATTAACTTATTATAAATAATTAGCCATGTCACTGCGCTACGCCAGAAAAAGTTACTGAAAATTCTCAATGTGAGAATTGATTGTAATTTTAACAAACAAATAAAAAAGAAAAAAAAGTTTAATGCAACTTTTTTCCTGCGAGTAAATTTCCGCTGGTGTGACGTCTAGTCGTTCATTGTTGAGATTTATTCTCGTTTAACTATTATATCAAACAAAGAAGCAATTTGCAGTTTCGTATCTTTCCTATAATTTTTTAATGAAACATTTATAAATCTATCTTCAGATTGCGCCGTTGTTTTCTCGTCTTTATTGATAAGATATTCTGGTACTCTTTCGCAGAAAAAACCTAGGACACCCTGTATAGGGGAAATATGAAACCGGCACTGCTCTAATAATGAAGACAAATTCTTTTCATTTCTTTCATATCCAGTGGTCTTTCTGGACAATTCCGAACAACGGACTTTCTTATTTTTACCAATATTAATAAATATCAATAAATAATCAATTATATTAATAAATAATTGCCATAGCGAGATACGAATCTGCTGTTAGTGATGTGAATTGTGAATCCATAACGAATGCATTGAATATAAGGATAAATACTACGTATACTTGTATTTTCTTTAAGTATACATACAATGTCTCATACAGAGCTTATCTCGAATCGCTCGAATATTTCAAAGAGCATGAATGATGCGAAAACGTGTCTCAGACAAAAATTGCACGAAATGGATAACTCTCTTTCTGATTACATATTCTTGGCTAACATTCTCTTGGCTACTCTCTCTCAGCTGACATTCAGATGTCACAAGCTTACGTCTTTTGCACTATCCATTATTGAGATATGAATTTTACAATTCGATGTGTCACCGGCATTAACCCTTTCGCTTCGGGCGCCGCTTATAGGCGGCGGCGGCTAGATGACCTGTGGGTACGGGTGCCGCTTATAGGCGGCGACCACGCCTATAAACATTTTATCGCAAAGTATTGTAAATATGTAATACATTACCTGTAAATTTTGTAAGCCTTTTCATATTAAAGATGTAAATTATACTTATCATATTGGAGCAAAGATTGTTTTATTATTGTTTTATTCAGCACAGTTGTTATTTAAGACTTAGGAAAACATTTATACAGTAATCACGTCACTGTGCGCATTTAGAAACACCCAACGGACCTCACTGAGGACGTAGCCTAGTAAACGCGACGATGGAGCCCCACTGGGGGTAACCATCCACATGCTATATTTAATCCATAAGCTATATCATTTTACCAAATGTCCTACTGGACAAATTGTAAAATTTAAATAAATAAATTATTAAAAAAAAAAAAAAACTGTGCTCATTTGTAGCGCGCGCCTCCGTACAGGGAGAGCACTTAGGCGGATTGGACTGCCGAAACGAAAGGGTTAACGTTACTCGATGTACACCGCAGGGACACTTAGAGATGTTATTCACAATACCAAAACACAAAGTCGCAGTTTTCTAATGTTTTCAAAAACATAATAGATAAAATATTTAAGAGAACATACATGTATGTATGAGGAACAATAAACGTATATTTTTGGTTTCTTTCTCTAAATTTCCTTGTTCTTAACACTTAGTCAACCGAATAGGGAGATCTCCTCTCTGTAGAATACATCGCTGCGTGACCGGACGAGATCTCCCTTTTTGACTCTAGCAACGCGTTTTCCTTTTTTTGTAGTTATTGTCAGTTATTGTTTACCTGGAATTGCTCCAAATTAATTGCGCCACTTTTGCTGCTTTTATAAAGTACAGTATATGTAGTGGCACTCGACAGCAAACCTTCCAACGGTTTCTGTCCCGTGGCTTGCTACACAAAGATGATTGACGGATGTCGAAACATCTTCATAGCATATTTTTAACTAGTGTAAGGAACCGCTATGAGTCTTAGGATTTCTCTAGCTAAGGTTCTTCAAACGAACAAATAGTCTTTGTCTTAGTATACCTTAAATTTCTTACCTACTACGGAAAGCTACGGGAAATCTGCTTTTTATCACGTACGATGCTTCCCGCTAGCAATTTTCTCTCAAGGACGGTTAGTATCCTTCCTCAATCACCAACCCAGAGATTAACCAATTAACAGCAACGTCCATTTCCCTCACTTCCCTAACGAAGGTTTTCCTCGACGAATCCGATGATCTCGTGTACATTGAGAGTGTGGTTAATAAATATACTGCTAATTATACTCTAGTATTTCTTCAGTACCTATCACGACCTATCCACCTCTTATATAATAAAATACACCAATATAATGGCGATAAAATTAATTCAACAGTTGTACTATCAGTTATAACTAAATAAAGTTATAATCGAACGATACCACACTGTGAAAAAATATTAAAATGCATTATGAATTTTTAATTTCACGCGCAAGTCGTGTTATTTATCTTGAATCATTTTTAATGTTTTTAATTTTACCTATGATTTTTTATACTTTAAGTATATACTTTAATTTAATGTTTGGTATAAAGAATATGTGGTATCTTTAAATAAAATCATTACCGTAAAATATAATTGACCACTTAAACAATGTAGTATCATTTTTTTTTTATTTTGTTTATTAAAATTTACAATCAATTCTCGCATTGAGAATTTTCAGTCATTTTTTCTGGCGTAGCGCAGTGACATGGCTAAATATTTATAATAAGTTAATAATTAATATAGATATGTAATGTAGTATCATGGACAGATTGCCTAAGAAATATCGGGTGAACTATTGTACGAAGTGTTGCGAGAAAGCCTAAGCGCCGACAGACCGAAAGGATCGGAAAACTTGAATGGGCCAAGAGGCCCATCAATGTGTCACGTAAAATGACAAATAAAAATAAAAAAAAGAAATTCGTGATGAAAAATAAAAAGAAACTTTATTTTTTTCTAACACAGTTCACAATTCCGAATTCGCAGTTCACAATTACTTCCTAGCTCTAGGCGTGACTTTTCAAGACTGACTCTTGCAACTCGACTTTACAATGGTTATAGATATAGACTAGGCGACTTAGATTTAGCGTTCCGGTACTGATTTTAGCTAGGAGACTGATTCCGGAGTGCTTGTTGACTTGTAGAAGACTAACTGACTCGCTCTTATGGTTTTCCGGAAGAAAGCTTGGTGTGGGTATGCCCTTTGAACGAAAAACGCGGATTCGTTACTCATACTTTTCGCCAAGGAAGTGAGGGTAACGATCCGCGATGCCGATTGGTCATTACTCATGCTAATGACAAAGGATGTGAGCAAGTCTCCCACCAACGTGGATCGGGGGTGACTTTGTTCCTGGGGAAAGAAAACAGCCGTTTTCGGTGGACATGTGTCCGATTTTCCCGTCGGCAATTACTCGCTTTCTCCGTGATTTTCACGAGCGCCTAACAAACTCAATGACTTCTTCGAAACCCAGCCATAAACCAGAAATGCTTAAAAAATTATAATTGCCGTCCTTACAAGCAATTTGACTGGCAAACAGATGCGAAAACAATGAAGTTAAAAGTTACGGTCTTATGGTGGGCCCTTGAGTTTATTGGGAAGACGTCCCACGTGGCGTAACACCGGTCGTGACAAATGTGTCGTCGGTCCTTCAGTCGAATAGTTACTGAAAGAAGGCGTGCGTAGCCATGAATGCGGACGGTTACGAAATACGTACGTGGTGGGGATACGAAAAGATGACATAGGGATACTTAAGGGAGAAAGACGAATTAATCAGCAGTCGTTAACTGAAAGTCGAATTGTGAGGAGTCGTTAGTTGAGAGTCGAGTTGTGAAGAGTCGAGAGTTGCGTCGAGTTGCCGAGTTGCTATGAATTGTAAACTATTAGTTGTGAGTTGTGAATTATCCATTTAGTTGTCTTAGTTATAGCACATTACAGTATTTAGTTCACGTTATAATAACCATCGTTTCCTGTTTAATCCATTGTGAATAGATCCATTTATCAATAAATGTATCATATAGGAAAGAAATCATTGGAAATCCTAATTTCTAATATTTCTGAATAAATCCTACAATAATTTTTAGACTTCTTTGCTCGATACTTGGAAAAGTGCGCGGTGGACAACGTATAATTTGGCTTGTCCGAACGCTGTGAGAAACGTATAGCACGCTGAGGCGGGCGCGGTTGCCTAAATGTTAATATAGCATAAACTGAAATGCTTAAGAATTATATATGTAGCGGCCCATGGCTATAAAGAAAATCTCAAGGTTTAAGCGCATGTGATGGCCACATAGCCTGCGGAACGTCCGGGGCCAGGACGTCCTGAAAGAATAAACCCTGGGACTTCGACAAAAAGAAACAGTTTCCCTACCTTGGAATAAAACTTTCTCTCTCGGGGACCTCGGCACCCTATATAAAGGGCAACTAGGAAGGGCCAACACAGTTACACAGAGTCGCAGAGAGACATTAGTGGTCAGAGTGGTCAGTGAAGTCGAGTCGTCGGTGTGCACGAGAAGAACAGTACAAGTACGGACTAGGTAACACGCGCTAGTAAGACTTGTTAAGTTTTCCTCGCCACATTAATAAGATTATTGTTAAATCAATCCGCGGAGTATTTTCTTGGCATTCTACACGTGCTACCACCTCAAATTGGTGACCCTGGCGTGATTTAAAGTGAAAGAGATGAATGTTTAGCGCCACGAGGACATCGTTTCTACAAATCGCGAGTGTTCGAAATGGCTAGTGCCAATGAGGAAGAGTGCGCGACGAACGCCGCGGACAACTTAGACATCGTGAGCCAACTATCATCAAATGATCATCGGCGAATCGACGTACCACCAGCTTCTCGCGGAATTCCTGCACCCAACCCGTCCGCCCATCTTTGGAGAAGGAAGAACCCGGCATGGCGTAAAACGTCAGGACCACCCGTCTACAGCCTCAAACAGGTGGAGGCAGAATTGGAGATGATGTTGGAGCAAGGAGTGATTGTCATCGAAGAGCCCGTGAGCATCGTCTCCGACGCCCATCCCTGCACGTCGTCCCCGAAAAAGACTGAAGACTGCGACCGTGCGGCGACCACCGGGCGCTGAACGCCCGCACCCTGCTCGACAGGTATTCGCCGCCGCATATTAAAGACCTTGCGCAACAACTGCATGGTAAGCAAATCTTCTCGAAAATTGACCTCGTCCGCGCGTACCATCAAGTTCCGATCGAGTCCGAGGACATCGAAAAGACAGCGATCACGACTCCGTTCGGGCTGATCGAAGTGATAAATGCAATGTTTGGACTTCGCAACGCGGCACAAACGTGTCAGAGATTCGTCGACGAAATTACAGGCGGTTTAGATATCGTTTGCGCGTACATCGACGATTTTCTGGTAGCCTCGAAAGACGAGAGGCAACACGGCGAACACTTGCGAACGCTATTTAACCGCCTAAACGATTACGGCGTGGTAATAAACCCCGCAAAATGTGAACTCGGCGCGCGTAAAATCACATTTTTTTGGGTAGATGCCGATGGAATAAAATCGTTAGCCGAACGCGTGGATGCGATAATAAAAGTTCGGAAGCCCGCGACCGTTAAGCACCTGCGAAGGTATTAGGTCATCCCATAAGTTCGTGCCGTTTTTCGAGCGGTTCGTCTGTCTGAGGAGGGCGCCCGGAACGTTCCTCGTCTTCTAAACAGAAATTCCCATCTCTAAAACGTTGGAACCACTTCCTACAGGTGCGAGATGAAAGCGCATTTTCTCCGTAAACAGCGCATATGTTTTTCGTGGCAATTGTTGCAGAACTTCCTTTCCGAAGTTCATATAACATGAGATGTCGAAAATGGATACGCATTTCACTCATGATTTTTTACTGTTAGACGTCACTGTGTTCACTATATTACGATCTTATACCCAGGAAAATCTGCTCTAGCCTGTTCTCGATCAGCTAAGCTCAAGTGCATTGGTCCCTTATCGCCGTATGTTTATAAATCGACACATGAAATGTATACACAAAAGTCGGCACGAACTTATGGGATGACCTACATCGGTAGGTTTCATACCGGGGGCCGCAAACTTTTTCCAACCGCTTAACGATATGTTGAAAGGGAAAGAAGGGAAATGTGCCCATGACGTGGTCGGAAGAGATCGAAAATGCTTTCCGCGAGTCGAAACGCGCCCTCGCCAACGCCACGATGCTAGCCCATCCGATACCGGTCTTGCAGTAGCGTGTAAACGACAGATTGCAGCCGCTGGGATTCTTTACGAAATCTGTCACCCCCACAGAGCGAAAGTACAGCGCGTATGATCGCGAATTACTCGCGATGTACACAGCGGTTAAACGGTTTAGACATGCCATGGAAGGGAGAAATTTTGTGATTTTCACAAAGTACAAACCTCTCACATACGCGTTTAACCAAAACCTCGGTAACTGTTCGCTGCGCCAATTCCGACACCTCGATTATATCGGGCAGTTTACGAGCGACACCCGGTATACCAAAGGGCCAGATAACAATGTAGCTGACGCTTTATCTCGCATCGAAACACCAGAGAAATCGGTTGACCACCGAACTTTAGCAGCTGCGCAAGAGAACGATATCGAGTTACGCGAAATCGTCAACTCCGGCACGTGCGCGTTGCAGCGAAAAAAGATACGTTTCCCCGATCACGACATGGATATATTTTGCGACGTAACGAGCGAAGTCGTACGACCGTATGTACGCAACAACCTTTGTAAAAAAAGAAGCAAAAATAATGTAGCGGCCCATGGTCATAAAGAAAGTCCCAGGGTTTAACCTCTTAGGTACGATGCGCCACTATAGTGGCTTTCGCGGATGTCATCTTATATTATGACGCGCCACTATAGTGGCTGACTCTACACTGACTTATTCGCTCACCGTTTGAACTAAAGAATCTTTTTAATTTGTCTTGCTTCACACTTTTTTTGCCCTCACTACGTTTTATATATATTCGAATACATATTCTTTGTTTTTGATACGCCAGTGTCAGGTATCAATTGTTGCTTTCCATAATTTTTCCGTTACGTACAACAACGGGCAATGATAAAAATCGATTGTTTTGATCTATCCCTCTATCCCTAAATTGTCTCACATTCTCGCCAACTACATGAGGTTGTTCTATGGTTGTGAAGTGAACGTCGGAGAAGGCGCCCACAAGAAATGCTCTTGATTTTCAACAACGTTTATTATATTTTTAACAATTAACAACAAATAATGATTAACAACGATTAATAACTAATAACGATTAATAAATAATAACGATTAGCTGAACAATCAAGAATCAATAACCCGTTTCTCTAATTGTGTTTGCTTCGCATAACCTTTCGCACTTCGCAGCTCGGGGCCGAATCAATCTTTCGTTCTAGGACAAACAGATCCTTCCCGTGATTGCCCATCGATATCCTCACTAGCACGCGTTTATTAGGTGTACCGCTGCGGTTGCCGCGTATGTGTTCTTCCGAGAATTCGGCGAAAGAAGCGTAGGGGTATCGATGGTACATTGGGCACGCTTTGTTGTGCTTTGATGGCATAGCGCTTTGTATCGCGAAGCCGACGGAAAGTTCCGTGGCGGGTGCCGCAACAGTTTTCTGATATTTTTTGGGAAACTGAAATTAACACTTTCCATCGATACTTGTTCGGACTTAAATATTACGTCGCGGCACAATATTACATTTCTTACAATTCGGCACGTACACGCGATGCCTTTGTCCGTCATCTAGATAGTCTAAGTATCCTTTTCGTCGCCTTTTTATCAAGTTTTCTTTTCTTCTTCGCAGGTATGTGTGCGAAGCACTCAGTACAGAAAACTAAACTTTTCTAAAACTGACGGTTTCCCGTACCACAATTCATACGGCGTTTTATTGTCCTTTCTCGTAGGCCCCGTCTTGTTAATGGCCTGAACTTGCGGTGCTCATGGCTTCGATCCATAAAAACAACGGTAAATTTGTTTTTGAATATAGTATTGACCGGCCCGCCTCTATCGCTCTATTTTCCCATTCTATCGTCATTTTTTTCAGGAGTGTATTTGACGCTGATTGTATGTTTAATCCCCTTACTTCTTAGAAAACTTTCAACTTACTTATTTTTTAATTCTTTCCCTCCATCACTATGATTTCTTTGATTTTACTATTGAACTGATTTTCAACTTCTAGGCAAAAGGCTTTTAATTTTTCAATTACTTCTGACCTGTGTCGTAAAAAGTTGAGGTGGTGTTTGGTGTAAGATGCCAAAGAAATACTCGGCGTTGTTCAACAATATATTTATTTAACAATCAACAATCTTCGCCTTCAATTTGTTTCGTACAATCTTCGATTACCACTGACTTTCTCGCTTCTCGACTATGCTTGTGCCACGTAAAATAAAAAAAAGAAATCGAAGATGAAAATAGAAAAAGAGAGAATTTATTTGCTAATACCTTGTTTACACTAATGACAGTTTACTTCCGAACTCCAGCCGTAACTTTCTAACTCGACTTGCAATCGGATTCCATTATTTCCCCTTCGTCGCCCCTCAATATCCCCACTATCCACGCGTTTGTTAAGCGTCCGCGACCGTTACCACGCACGCCTTCTCCAACATTTTTTTTTTATTTGGTAGACTATTTACAATTAATTCTCATTGAAAATTATAAGTAAATTATCTGGAACATTTGGCGGAAGGACCGTTGGAATATTGATGGCTCATTAGGCACTTCGCTTTGGCGATATACATTGTTACGAGTGCCGCCACATCTTTATCTCCGTTGTCACGTCGGAGAAACAAGAAATCACGAAACCGATAGATCGCTGGTGACCTCGCGTCGCAGTTCGAACGTTTCACGAATAAGGTGAAGAAATTGAACTTCGTATAAGATTTTTTTATTTTGTTTATTAAAATTTACAATCAATTCTCGCATTGAGAATTTTCAGTAATTTTTTCTGGCGTGGCGCAGTGACATGGCTAAATATTTATAATAAGTTAACACTTAATATGTATAATTTATAGTAGGTAGTATAATTAGGTAACATTAATTCATTTATATAATTAATTGAATCTAGCGTTTAGGTCTAGCGGGTAGTGTCTCTTCAGCCTGCGGATCTGGTCCGATGTATCAAGTAGTCCAGTGATTAGGGGATTTCGGTGTTTGTTGACTCTTTTGCTATAACTGTCGCTATATTTTGCTATTTCCTCTTTGACTGTGGGTATCTTGAGGTCGTGATGAATTGTTTCGTTGGTAACATGCCACGGTGCATCTATTAAGGATCTTAGCGTTTTCGATTGGAAGCGTTGAAGTATTAACTTCGTACAAGATGATGGAATTTTTATTATATAAATTCAACAGAGTGACGGTTCAAAGTGTTACAACAGAATAAGGTCTTGAGCGCTAATTTAGGAGGGTTTTTATATTGATGTTTTAGTTCCTTTGGAAGGGTTATCGTCGGATGTATATCAGAGGCGGCTATTCAGTTACTGTTTTGTTATTATTTCGATACCTGTGTGATAGTGGCATGCAGGATGTTTCGTCTACTTGATTACTGTTACTGAGCGGGTGGCCTTCTTGAGCGTGTGACATTCCCCCCTTCTTAGATTCGCTTTGCTCCGTTGAAGCGTATGGCTCTGGTGGGTCATCTGATTTGAATGATCCCGTTATCTTCATTTTCTATAATGTTTTGGAAAGTGACCGTCTCATGAGCTGATGGAAGATTTGTTGTTGTTGGTGCTTGATGCATATTGTTTACGTGAGCGGTAGGGCAAAGTATTCTGATACATACATTTTTAGGAATTACTCGACTTAGATATTCGAAAAGTTTACATTTGTATAATATGTAGTATCACGGGTAGTAGGAATATAATATTAATTATATTCTCTGATGATGTTTGTGATATTACTAATTTATTTATAATGAATGGATTGTACAGATGTTAATCGGACAGAAAACGATGGTTGTTTAATATGAACTAATCCCAAAAACGTACTATAATTTAGACAACTCANAATGGTTCGTCTGCAAATTTCGCCACAACGGATTCAACGTTCTCTCTCACGCGGATCACACTCTCTCGATAACGCTAGCAACACTATCTCGGCAACGCAACTCGCACTCTCTGACTTCTCCACTCAGCTAAACTCCTCTCACATGCCCTTTGTCTTTTGCCCCACACACGTGTTCCGCAAACGCTCGTGGCCAAGGTCGCGTAGGTCTCCTTTTACCAAACTATGCGATCGAAAAGAACGCCTCGGCTCTCCCGGCATTGTCTGTAATTTGAGAGCGCCTCGACTCTCGCGACATTGTATGCGGTTTACCCGCTGATTCTTGCTTGCGATACTACAAATATATATACTGTTCCTAGTCCTAAAGCTACGATCCTAATATTTGTAATTGAAATGCCATATTCTTTGAGTGAATTTATACGTCGTTCGAATTGTAGGCTATTGATTTATGTTTGTAACGTCTCGAGGTTGTGGATACCGATGTCCCTCGTCGTCCGCCAATTGTTTAAGGCACCGAATGGCTAGATAAGGAGCCGCCGAAAGCCCAAATGTCACTGTATTAAGTTGATAAATGTCAATTTCTCCATTAGAGTTACGCCACAAAATTTGTTGAAATTTCCGATCCTCTGGACGCACAAGAAATTGCCTGTACATTTTTTCAATATCGCCTGTAAGGACGTATTGATGAGAACGAAATCTCAGGAGAATGAAAAATAAGTCTTCTTGTAGTTTCGGTCCCGTGTGAAGTATGTCGTTTAAGGAAACTCCGGTGGTGGTTGGTGCCGATCCGTCAAACACGACTCGGTGTTTCGTTGTTTGGCTGGACTCTTTGATCACGCCGTGATGTGGCAGAACATATCCGCCGCCAGTGGAGTGGTCCGTGGTGATCTTCGACATGTGTCCTAATTCCAAGTATTCTCGTATTACGGCGTGATAGTCGGCTTCGAATTGTTTATCTCGTTGGAAACGACGGCAGAGAGATGTGAGTCGCTTCATCGCTATGGCTTTAGAGGATCCAAGCGAAGGCGTTGTTTCGTTAAATGGAAGAGCGACAATGTATCGCCCTTCGTTGGTGCGTTGAACGTGATTTCGAAAATGCTCCTCGCATTGTCGTTCCGTTTCAGAAATGTGTGAAGTGGGCGGTCCCTCGTCGATTTCCCAAAAACGGGCGAGGTCCGCCTGTAAAACCGTTGGACTCCCCCCGATGATCCATCCGAATCGCGTTTTTTGCAGCTGCAAGTCGGGCCCGTTTGAATGACTGATATCGAGTTGACCGACGCAGAGCGATGCTAGTGTTGGGCCGGCGCTCAATAAGATTTCGATCAGAGCAGGTCTATGGAATGTTGGATCGGCTAGTTGTAGATTCTTCGGTATTTGCATCATTGAGCGATTTATGGGTTGGTCTGGGACCCAAGTCGATATAGTAGGAATGATCAGGAACGTCAATGTGCGTTTGTATGTACCGTCAATTGAGGTGATCGTGGTCGCGATATAGCGTTTCGAGGTCGTCGATAACGCGTCGAGAGTTCCGATTGGGACCGAACATTTCCGTTGATTGAGTTCGGATAATCAAAAATCAAGTCCCAGTGACGCATGCAGACTTGACGGTGACAATCAAATTTGTCTTTTAGAATGTCAATCGCGATTGGATAATTTATTTCTGTAATGTCTAACGATTGCTTCGCGCGGCCTTTCCGGTCAAGGATGATCGGAGATAATGAAATTTTTGTACGGGTATCAGTCGTTCGCTTCGATCTATAGTGGACGAGAAGCTGTCGTAAAATGAATGCCAATTCTCGATGGTATCGCCGAAAGTAGGTAAATGAATTTCTGGTAATTTAATTGATGTCGGCTCGGCGACATTGGGTGAATCGCAGCTTGGCGATTTCGACGACGATGCTGGTGCATCATCAATGAAAGTGCGTATTCGTACTACCAGATCGTAATATGTGTTTGTTATTTCGGAAACGCGCGAATCTTCCTCCTCGCCTAAGTCTTCTAGTTCTTCTTGTAATGTTCTGTATTGTTTCCACGTGTCGTCGAGCAGTGTGTTGTAGGCCGTTAAAGAGGCTTTATTCGGTTTGCGAGATTGTTCATATTCATCGAGTCGTTTTGATAAAGTAGTAAATCGGCCGATTTGGAAGCCTCGTCTCCGATGCAAGGAGGTAATTTTGTCTGTGTTTTCCATTCGTATAGCGGATTGTAAAGACGTACAATGAACGAGCTTACCTTGTGGTTGTGATTTTAAATGTTGCTCGTGACCGTGTGTGTCTCGTTTGACGTGTACGACGTTTCCTTGCGGAAGTTGACCCTCTAGTTGTTGGCGTGAGGCTGCGTGGTTGCGTTCTTCAACCACCGGGTTATGCCTCTTCAAATTACGGCCCTTGGCGTTACTGACTTCGCTGGAGTGGTAACGCTTCTGCTTCTGTTTATATTGGATTCACGTGGCACTGTATGGTAGTGGGTGTCACTGTCAAGACTTTTCACTTGCCACTGAATCCGGCTCGAAGGACCAAATGTTACGACCGTTCGCGGAGAGACGCGATCGCGAGGAAAGCGCGTCAGCAAGAGGCGTAAATTCTCGATACGATTCGGATAATCGACGCCGCCAATTAGTCTTCCCCTGTTTCGGTTAAGATAACAGAGGTGGTTCAATGAGTTTAACACTGAATAAACAAGGTTAACATAAGCTGGTATATTTTACAATATTTAAAATAATATAATGAACACGCCACAAATTATTTAACGATTATACAGTTAGTTTGATACAGTAATTCGACTCGACTTTAGAATATTTCTTGATGAATTTGGTAGACTAAGCAACTTTAATTTTATTTGTCAGAACCTCTTGATGTATAACGTTTGAGTCCTCAAATGGCACTGATTGTCCTTTCATCTTTTTTGTCTTCTCTGGGAGACGACCCCCACTACGCTCGGATCACGCCACCGTTCGCGCCTATGATCACGTATGCCACCTTCTTTGTGCGAGATAAAATAACAGTCACGTTAAACGAATCGACGTTCCTAGAACTCGCTCTGCTTGATGCTTGCCGCTACATTGTATATTTTGTGGAGCAGATAAGAAGGTCCGTCTGCGACACTGTAGTGCCACGAGCGACGGTTAGGAATACGGCCTATGGCAAACCTCATGGCGTAACACGTATAATTTTTCTCTAGAGGGTTTAGCGTTCGAGAGATGTAACAACACGGATGTAAGTCTTGTGATAATACGGCTCCTAGTCCTTCATTGTAGTCGACGAGACTGTCACGACCAGCTCACTTTGAAATCGGAGATAGGGATGTGGCGGCACTCGGCTGCAATGTGTGTCGCCGAAGCGAAGTGTCTAGTGAACCATCAATATCCCAACGGTCCTTCCATCGAATGTTCGAGAGGAAGGCGTACGTGGCGATCAACTTGGATCACGGTCATCTCTAACGACAAATCCACTATCAACGAATCCGGAAGAAACCTACAAAGCATAAAGCATCTACGGAAGCTAACAAATCAAGGTAAACGCTGGATTCATTTTCTACATATAGAGATAGGCGACCTAGCTTTGAACAAGACTTAGAAGAAGAGTTAAAAATATTTAGAAGGATGTCGAAAGATAGAGGATCAACCGGTAGAGACGATGACAAAATGTCACAAATTATAGAAATACTAAACAAAATACAAGAAGAAAACGCGCAAACGCAAAGACGCATGGACACTATAACCCGACAAGCGAACGAAGAAAACAAACAACGGGCGAAAAAATCGAGATATTGGGACGCTTAGTAGCCGAATTAAAGGTAGGACGGGATGACAGCCAAGCCGCGGTAATGGCAGAAGACTTCGAATCATTCCACGATAATACATCTCGACGCACTCTTCCGTCGGCGCCAGAGATAGAAGACGATGACGATGTCACGACCTGTGTTACGACGCTTGGGACATCTGCACACCATCCCTCGATACCTGGCAGCCAGCGGCCCACCTGAAGTCCTCCCGACCCTCAATAAACTCAAGGGCCCACCATAAGACCCTAACTTCATTGTTTTCGCACATGTCTGCCAGTCAAACTGCTTGACTGGAAGGAATTCACAATCTTTGAGGAATTTCTGGTTTATGGCTGGGTTTCGAAGAAGTCATTGAGTTTATTGAGCGCTCGTAAGAATCACGGAGAAAGCGGGTAATTGCCTACGGGAAAGTCGGACACATGTCCACCGAAAACGGCTGTTTTCCTTCCCCAGGAACAAAGTCACCCCCGATCCACATTGGTGGGAGACACATCCTTTGTCATTGGCATGAGTAATGACCAATCGGCATCGCGGATCGTTACCCTCACTTCCTTGGCGAAAAGTATGAGTAACAAATCCGCGTTCTTCGTTCAAAGGGCATACCCACACCAAGCTTTCTTCCGGAAATCCAGAAGAGCGAGACGGGCAGTCTTCTACAAGTCAACTAGGAGTCCGGGATCGGTCTCCTAGCTAAGTCAGCTAGGAGTCCGGGATCGGTCNTCCTAGCTAAGATCAGTACCGGAACACTAACTCTAGGTCGCCTAGTCTACTGTAAAGTCGAGTCGCAAAAGTCAATATTGAAAAGTCACCCCTAGAGCTAGGAGGGAATTGTGAACTGTGTTAGAAAAGAAATAAAGTTTCTTCTTATTTTTCATCACCAATTCGTCATTTTTATTTTTATCTGTCATTTTACGTGACAAACACGCGCTAGTAAAACTGTCAAGTCTTTCTGGCCACATTAATAAACTCATTGTTAAACCAATCCGCAGAGTATTTCTTTGGTAACCCTACACGTCCTACCACCTCATATGCACATAATATACAATTTGACATTACAGTCAGAGTTGGGCATTATTTAAATTGTTTTAAATAAATATCTACGTGTCTAAGGTGATGATACAGATAAATTCATTTTATTTGAAATCAATCCGCGTAATAATTATTCATTATTCGTAACAAATTATGTTTTCTATTTATTCGAACGATGATAAGAACAATTGTTTATTTTCGCGTAATTTTGTACGAGTCTTTTTACGAATACATTCTTCACAAATACGTACAATCTTGTACAATCTTGTACATACATTATACATATCTATAATAAGTATTAACTTATTATAAATAATTAGCCATGTCACTGCGCCACGCCAGAAAAAGTTACTGAAAATTCCCAATGTGAGAATTGATTGTAATTTTAACAAACAAATAAAAAAAAAAATCTTGTACATACATATATTCACGATTAGTCCAATTCCTATTATTAAGTTTAGTTTTTTTAGAAAAACCAATATAACAGCAATTGGACAATAAAGCTTGAGAAGTTCAATCTATATGTTCTTATATTGTTCATCCGCGATATAACATAAGAATTTTTATTCGAATAAACAAATCCTTATAATAAAGTATTTGTGAATTTTTATTCAGATAATTTTTTTGTATAATTTCTTATTCGAATAAATTATTATTCGATTAGATATTTATTCATTGGTGAAATAAAATTTGATTCTTTCCTTTTGTCCGTTATCTATTATCCGAATAAAATGTTGCTCAATTCTGAATATAGTGTTTGATGAATCATATCGTGATTGAGTATGTGAAAAAATTCTAATTTTCGCTTTTTAATGTAGGTAAAGAAATGAAGGATATACGTCATCGATTTCGATGACTTAGAAGTATCGTCAAGGTAAGCATTGTGTCTTTTTCCAACATACAGACTATTTCCTCTAACTTGGTTTCCTTATCTTTGAACATCTTATATGTGTTATGTTTGCCGATGGAAAAAGTGTTCCAAACACAAAATTGTTTTTTTTAGAACGGTGAATGTCGCATTTCATTACTTTTTTCTTTAAAGATTTTTTTTCGAAGTTACTAATGTCATCGTACATTTTTCGTCAAAACAAATTGAATGGCTTACAACACAATGATTTTCAAATGACCTTGTATGAAGAAGTCATGCTAGTTTAAAAGAAATTCGGAAGATTAACATTCCTTGTTTGCTGTACAAAATGTTTATTCCATAGCTATTGCTCAGTATGATTTTCATTAGCGGCATATGCGTCTTAGGACGTTTCGATTCGAAGATGTTTCACGTAGCTGTTTTGCCATAGAGGATTAGCACTGTACGATGCATATAATATAATAAACAAAATCTGGGCAAAGCAATTTCGCTGCTATGTGTAACCGACAACCGGCGACAAGTTCAGTCCTTACGGTACCACCCTCCCCCCCTGACTAGTATAAATAGACGACCATGTTTTCCAGACGTAGTCAGTCGCGCGAATCAGTATCGAGTCATCGAGATCATCAGTTGAGCGAATAAGTATAACGAATGAGTCTAGCGAATCAGTATAAAAATTAGTATCAGTACCGCAGTATCGCGCAATCTTATAACGAATATCATCGAGCGAGTATGCTTGCGATTAACTTTGTATTCTACATTTTAAAATATCTGTAAATATAGTTAACGAAATCAACTCGTCTCGTTATTAATTTAACCAACAACACGTCTCACCGTCCACCACAGAAACAAGGCCTCTTTAAATATGGAATATAAAACAATTCTCTACACGATATCCATTGGAAAACTGTCACTATAGCTAAGCGTGTAAAATTCTTTCTTGTGTATCTTCTGGTATGGCAGCTGTCACGACCGGCATACTTCAAATCCGATGGACTGATGATGGAGATAAAGATGTAGCGAAGTGCCTAATGAGTCATCAATACCCCAACGGTCCTTCCGCCGAATGTTCTAGAAGAAGGGCTTGCGTGGCAACGGTCGTGGACGCCTAACAAACGCGCGGATAATGGGGATATTGAGGGGTGACAAAGAAAAAAGGAAAGAGATCCCATCGAAAGTCAAATTGTAAGAACTTCAGTCTTGGAAAGTCACGGCTGGAGTTCAAAACCAGATCGCAATTAGCGTAAACTAAGTGTTCAAAAATAAATTCTCTTTTTTATTTTTTTATATTTTATTTTTCTTTTCAACTTCGATTTTCTTTTATTATTTTACGTGACACAGCCATCGGCATTTACAAACCATAGACAAGTAAGAAGACACAATATGCAGTACCAATGTAGCATATTGTGAATTAAATTCATTAGATAGTCATGAAGAATGTCCCAGTATTGACGATATAATCGGCGAGGATTCTACGAGAAAAACAAATCGAAAGTGTAGAATAAGATTTTGTCATATGACTCTTCGTTTCCCAGGAAATTAACTTTGGAAATTAATCTAGTGCACGTGTATTGGATTTAACTAAACGTGTTTAAATTCTATTTTCTTGAAAACGAGACCTTAAACGGAAAGATATTGCTATACATTTTTCACTTGTTTTAGCATCTAAAATAACCTCCTGCTTATAAGAATTTATACTTTATTATAATTTATTAGATTAGATAAGTAATATATATTAGTACTTAGAATTTATTGTAACGTAAACTATAATACCAAATCGAAGTCTAGTCAGTCTTTCTACAGTTAATCCTATGATACATGAACAAACGCGGTGTAATAATTAGTTTTTACTATTTCTTCCAAAATAATTGAATGTCGAGGCGATTTTCGCTATTTATTAGTAAGAGACAAGTACATATCTTAAACATTATCAGTATGTAACTGTTAAACCAATACGTCTAGTGTATATGAGAAATACTTTAGGCGAATATAATCGCCTGTATGACTAGCCTGTTATCGTAGAGAAAAACTTTAATTTAGTCTGTACCGTCAATTGAATGAACAGACAGTTCCAGCGATTTATTCTTAAATCCGTGTTACACGAAGCTTCATTGTATTAGATTATCAGAAACATGGGTGATATGCGGTGAGATATCTATGTAATTTAAAATCAATGGATTGATACACAGATATTAGCAATAAGACTTTTAAATCAATATTTGAAACGAATTTCTAGTATCCACAATCTACGTAGTATTTAGTATATTTAAATATCTAATTTTAAGTACTGGAATTTGTTATTAATTTAACCAATAACTATGTTATTGAATAGTAAATTGTAGTAGTGCTAATAGTTTATTTTTTCTGCCTTGCAGCTTTGAAAAAGGAGATTTTTGATTACAATTCTTTCTTAAAAGAAAAAAAAGAAACAAAAAACAACGCTAATTTTACAAAACAAAAAGTAAATATATTAACTTAATTTACTTTCAAATGCATAATAAATAAAAGGAAAGTTCTTCTTTTGTTAACTTAAAAACTTAGTCTTTGGCTTTCCATCGCTTTTTCCTTCTTCTTTTCATTATTTTCCTCATCCATATCTTTCCTCTTTCTTGTCTTCTTGCTGTTTCTTGTCTCGATCTATCCTTCCATCCTGATCATTCCCTCGTATTCTTTATTTTATTATTCGTATTTTTCCGCATAGTATACATTTTGTTCTTTGCCTTTTTCCAATATCTGTTCGCTATTTTTTCATTTCTACACCTAAATCTTGGGATCATTGCTCGATGCCTTCCCTGTACTCCGCTATGAACAGCGCCTATAGGCGTTCAGCCACAGAGTACCTTTCTCCGAGTATCGTGCCAACCGCGCGACCGATCTCTCCCACTGTCACATCGGCTGCTCAGAGAGCATTTCGGTTTTGAGCGTTCCGCAGTGAAAGGGTTAAATACTCTGCTCTGTCTTCTCTAACTTTCCAATATCCCTTGTTATATCTTCCTTCCGCGGTTTTTCATATTGTTCCTCTGCTGCCGCTGCTCATTTCGGTCTGCCAAATCCACGAACATCCGTTCCGTTATCCATTAAGTTTCGTCTATCTGTCTGTCTATTTCTTTCTGTGCATAGCATCTCGTTTTAACCCTCTCCCGCTTCCACATTTCCTCTTCCAGTTGATCTCTCTCCAATATTCCTTGATTATTTTGTTTCCACCCCTCGTTTTCGTTCGTTCTTTGTATTCAACTGCTCTCCTGTCGGCATCAATTCTTAGTCGATCTCTTCCAGTATTATATGCATGGAAAAAATAGTAAATGAACTGTTTTAATATTTGAATGCCATATCTACATGTTTTCGATACTATTCGCCGATAACTTTTCCATTCTAAACTAAAGCTTTTTCATTCCACTGGCCCAGGAAACACTATGTATACAGCGTGATCTTAACAGAATGGAGGCGTGATACTTACAAAACTATTTTTAACGCGTTAAATATCACGGTGGTCATTGGTGACTTACGTTATGAAATTTATTAGAACGAATAATGTATGCATTTGGTTAAATAAAATGGTCAGCATATTATATTACAGAATGATGAAAATAAAAATTCTCAACAATCTACATGATGTAATAACATTGTTAAAAAAAAGTGCGTAGATACAAAAAAATATTTTGCAAAAATTAAATGTTATTGTGTAGATATATACATATTGTAAACCATATATCCAAGCCCAAATTATAAATATATTATCTACCTAATCTAACTTTCGTCCCTTATTTTGAATGTCTTCCTGCTTCTTCTTCTTCTTCTTCTTTTTCTTCCTCTTCTTCTACTTCGTTATTTTCGTTATCTTTTTTTTTTGTAATTCTTTATTATTCAATTCATGTGAATCTTCAGTGATTACCTGCATATTCCAGAATAAATAAAGATTCCAGTATATTCAACAAAATATAAGTACATTACAAGCAAATAAAATAAGTTCGGGAACTAATGGAACTTTAATACTTTTTTCAGAAGAACTATTGTGCTTCAACCCTTTTCCGAGGCTTTTATTCCTTGCAATGAGTGCGATACAATAAAAAAATTGAAAATCATGCTAACGGTCAATTTTGCAGTGCATTTCTTAAATAGATTTCCAGCGATCCGAAGGTGTAGAATCACCTCCTAAAGTTATGGAAAATAATGTTTCGACACACTGCATATGCATTTTTAAAGAAATATTTTCATTTTTGAATTAAAATGATTTAAATTATTGCTATAATGTAGTCTTATCTAAAGTTACGATTTTCTAAGAAATTTATATAGTACAAAATATTTTATCCATTAACTAACTCTACAGAAAAAGGTCAAGGGGTTTCAAATTGAATAAACATGCTAGCTAAATCGTTGAGGTATACATATAGATAGGTATATTCTATACATGTATATTTGCTGAATATCCAATAGCTTATAAATGATTATTTTCAAGTTATACACACGTATATTTTGGTTTCTTTATTTAAAGGCAATGAAGATCATAAATGATTTTTGACAAGCTATCTTTAAACTGTTTAGTACATCAAATATATTTATAAAAAGTAAAATTCACATAAGATTTCCTGGATAAAAAATTGTCTTGCTGTTGAACAAACATGTTAAGCTATTCTTAATAATTTCTCCACATATAAAGTGCTTGTCACCCTCCAATCAAGACAAAAGATCCAATGAAGGTTCTATCAAGTGACATGCCCGGTGCACGAAGTTCAGTGCACTGCATTCATCGCTTTCACCGTTTCCACCCCTATAACAAGTGCGCGCAATTATCCTTCGCTGTGCGTGCTGCGCTAGGGTGAAACGATGATGGCGGATCTCAAACGCTGTGCTCGTCGTGGTTGCAATGTTCGTCGAAGTGCGTGCACATCGTCGACACGCAGGCATCGTTTAAAAAATTCCTGTTCATTTGCCGGCGGCACGGCACGACGTAGTCGTTCAAAGGGGCACGCTGATGCGAAGGAGCGCTGTCATATCGACCACATTCTTTATACTTTATACGCTTGCATCTCTCGTCTCCTAAAGGTTTCACGGAAACGTGGCATTACGGAGATTAAGATAATCAATATCACCAAGATCAGACGTATACCATGGTAGGTAAAATCTAGCATTATTTTTCTTTCTTTTTTTTAATCATATATCAAATTTTTCACATTGCGTGTAAATTTTGTTTACGCTCTATTAACATAAATGCAAAGTATTGTGGAACCGGATTGTGCACTTTCTATTTGAAATGAAAATAACAAATTACCTCAAATTATCATAAATTTATTTGAAAATAAAATTGTTTGCGAATAAATTCCAAAATCTTATTCGAGTAAATTATTCTTAAATAATTTGCGAAATATTTGATTATTTGAAATAAGAATAGAGGATACAGGATAATAAATAAATGTGTTTTGTGTATGAGAAATTGTATGAGAAATTGTATGAGGAACATAATATCATTTTTTCGGATCAAGAAGCGAGAAAGTTAAAAAGTATAAAAAGGGGTGGACTTACACTTGCACATGCAAATACGTTTGCTGTAAAAGGAGTAGAAGTTCCGTATACCATTAATAAATATGATATAAAATAATATTTAGTATAAAACAAATGTCAAAAAAAAAAGTTTTATTTGAATAATTATTTGAATAAAAGTTTGCTGGAAGTTTGTTGTCTTAGAATTACGGAATAGCAAAAAGAAAAATGGCAAATAAATAGTAAAAGAATGATGAAAAGTGTCGAAAGCAGCATAGATTGGTGGATAACAGGACGTTATTATTTTACTTTCATACTATTGGATGGACGGTAGTTGTGAATATATCAGTGCCATACTAATACATAAATTCATACGTTGTGCTATTAAATGGACGACGACTTTTTTCATAAATTCTAATAATAATGTGAACGTTATCAATCATAGTTAGGAAAACAGAATTTAAACAAATAATCACGACGCAGTTATTGACAATGGTGATCGCTTTTGCACAGACACGAACCATCAATTCTTTATGTTTGAGTTAAGCTTTCGTACTATTCGATAAAATAGTGGAATATGATAAAAAAATTACAATTTTTAACAAAAATAAACGAAAGTAAATAGTTTATACATATTTTTACGTAAACTTTAGAAACCTATTTTTTTGTATTAACAGAGATAGAAATTAGTACAATTTTTCACGTTGTATCCCAATTTGAGCTACGAGGATTTGAGGGTTAAGGATGTTATGGGAAGAAAAACAGAGAGTAAATAAGTAGATAAAAACGAGGAAGAATTAGCAATGCATCTTCGTCGGAAATGCAAAATGTTCATTTTCTAGAAAAACAATTTTGAAAATCCATCAGGTATACACGTAAGTACTAACTGTAACTTCTATTCCTGTTTTTATTTGTAAACAGCGACAATGTCGCGATTTCTTTCTTGTCTTCGGTACTATATATATTTACTGTTGATCTGTATCATCGATGTTTTACATTTTGTATTCGATGAAAATAATTTCGTTAATAAGATTTTTATTTGGTAATAAAAATAAAACTGATGGTACAGTCCAACAGCAACATCAATGATATCAGCTAATCATTTCAATGTTGGTGTTTACAAATACAGTACAATATACAGTGAACCATGATTACGAAACATTTTGAAATTTTATTAGCAGTATAATGAAACCCGATCATCATAATATTACTTGGTAATATTTCAAATTGATCTGAAGATGTATAAATATATTAGGGTACGTGTATATATTGGATATTATATATTAGGGGCGATGCATCTTCCTGACAATTAATGGTCGATATCCCGTCACTATTTAGCCTTACCGTAATTTATGGCTGGACTGAGGGCCCAATAAAGAGCTCGGCAGGGTGCTTGAGTAAATGTTTCCAAAATAATCGATAGCCGGCGACTCCAAGTCGCCGAGCTATGAGGTGTCAACGATATGACCGTTTAGAGCTTAGAGGATGCGTAAAATAATTTAACAATACATTAAGGCAGAGATAATGGCGATTCGATGTTGCATCGTAAAAAAAGAGTAGAGACTTTGTTTAAAGAATCTGACCATAGTACGAGGGAAGACAACGATGCCTTTTTGGTAAGCGAACTGTGAGAGACTGCACAGCAATTATGTGGGAATTACGAAAGAGTAAAGTCTTCTTAGATTAAAGTTATAACATATACATATGTAGAAATTACAAGTCACTTGCTGTTAACGTATATATACTGTAACTTATAAGGGAAGTTCGGCCACTCGAAGATTCAAACAAATTGGAATCTTTGCACAAATGTAGTTCGTGTAGGCTAATAAAAGGACAATTCTTCTTATCCTTGAGTTTTATTCCGAAGATAAAAAGTTATTGACTTTCTTATGCAATCCTGGAGCTTCCGCTGCATAAAATCTGACAATGCAAGTTTTTAAGTTGCAAAATGTAGTGGTTCGAAAGTTATGGTTATATAAAACTGGGCATTAGGGTATTTTATATGTTATTTGACACCATACTGGCTTCTATTCATACGTCCAATGGGTGGACCACACAGACAACACATAATTAATCCGTAGACATCAGCAGTCACATGCTCTTGACTTTTGCTTAGCTCTTTAAAAAATGTATTGTGTTCCGATCGCTTCCATCAACGATGCCATCGAATCGATGTTGTTATGACGATAAAAACGACAGCACAAAAATTCGCACAGGCAAAGTCATCGTCATAAATACGATTTCTCCCCCTCATCCAGTTCCTTAGCTGGCCGCCAATTGGATTCTATTTTTTGTGCATGCTTATCATCAGGAGCTATAGTTAAATTCGTCAAAAATTAGTATGTACTAGTTTGACCGGCCGGCGTGAGACCGCCGAAAAATAGATACTGATGTAGACCTAACATTTCTTTCTCAGTGTATATTATCATAGATCATAAAAGAAAAAAAAATGAAAAATATGGAAAGAAAATAGAAAAAGCAAACACCACACTGGAGTTCTCAGGCGGTCTCACCTATCCAAGTACTATCCGTGCCCGGCGCTACTTAACTTTCGTGATCAGACGAGAACGAGTGCTTTTTTTTTATAACGTTTATTGACCAGTAGATGAGTATTACATTTGTATATGTTGTTCACAATAAACAGTGGATTTCGGTTGTGGGGTGTAAAAAATTTCTCCCCGGCGGGGAATCGAACCCCGGTCTCCCGCGTGACAGGCGGGGATACTGACCACTATACTACCGAGGACACGAGAACGAGTGCGCTCAGCACGGTATAAGTGTTGGCTGAAATAAATAGTTTCCTTATTTGTCTTTGATGTCCAAAAAATAAAATATTTAAAGAAACAAATGTGAGCAAAAATGAGAATGATATGCTTTTTTTTTTTTTATTTGTTTATTAAAATTACAATCAATTCTCACATTGAGAATTTTCAGTAACTTTTTCTGGCGTGGCGCAGTGACATGGCTAATTATTTATAATAACTTAATACTTATTATAGATATGTATAATATGATATAATGTGAGGTAATAATCGTGTAATATCAAGACATTTCTTTTTCTCGATGCTTAAGTTATAGATTATTAAAAGTTGATTGTTAAGGAAAGTAGAAGAGATTGAGTAAATAAAAAAAGCCAACACCACACTGGAGTTCTCAGGCGGTCACCTATCCAAGTACTATCAGTGCCCAGTGCAACTTAACTTTCGTGATCAGACGAGAACGAGTGCTTTCTTTGTATCGTTTATTGACCAGTAGATGAGTATTACATTTGTATGTTGTTCACAATAAACAGTGGACTTCGGTTGTGGGGTGTAAAAATTTCTCCCCGGCGGGGAATCGAACCCCGGTCTCCCGCGTGACAGGCGGGGATACTGACCACTATACTACCGAGGACACGAGAACGAGTGCGCTCAGCGCGGTGTAAGTGTTGGCTGAAATAAACAGTTTTCTTATTTGCCTTTGATGTCCAAAAAATAAAATATTTAAAGAAACAAATATGTGCAAAAATGAGAATGATATAATGTGAGGTAATAATCGTGTAATATCAAAACATTTCTTTTTCTCGATGCTTAAGGTATAGATTATTAAAAGTTGATTGTTAAGGAAAGTAGAAGAGATTGAGTAAATAAAAAAAGCCAACACCACACTGGAGTTCCCAGGCGGTCACCTATCCAAATACTATCCGTGCCCGATGCAACTTAACTTTCGTGATCAGACGAGAACGAGTGCTTTCTTTATATCGTTTATTGACCAGTAGATGAGTATTACATTTGTATGTTGTTCACAATAAACAGTGGACTTCGGTTGTGGGGTGTAAAAAATTTCTCCCCGGCGGGGAATCGAACCCCGGTCTCCCGCGTGACAGGCGGGGATACTTACCACTATACTACCGAGGACACGAGAACGAGTGCGCTCAGCGCGGTGTAAGTGTTGGCTGAAATAAACAGTTTTCTTATTTGCCTTTGATGTCCAAAAAATAAAATATTTAAAGAAACAAATGTGTGCAAAAATGAAAATGATATAATGTGAGGTAATAATCGTGTAATATCAAAACATTTCTTTTTCTCGATGTTTAAGTTATAGATTATTAAAAGTTGATTGTTAAGGAAAGTAAAAGAGATTGAGTAAATAAAAAAAGCCAACACCACACGGAGTTCCCAAGCGGTTACCCATCCAAGTACTATCCGTGCCCAGCGTTGCTTAACTTTCGTGATCGGACGAGAACGAGTGCTCTTTTTTTTTACAACGTTTTTTTTTCTTTTTAATAACGTTTATTGACCAGTGGATGAGTATTACATTTGTAAGTTGTTCACAATAAACAATGGACTTCGGTTGTGAGGTGGTTTAGGCAAAAGTACCGATACGTGACGATACGACAAAGACATACAATATTTGTGTGTCTGGATTACATTTTTTTTTTAGCGTTACAAATATATAAATTAGATTTAAGCCGCTGTAGAGGGGTGCTTATGTATGATATCGTTTTTTTTCTTCCTATTTCTGTCCTGAAAAACCTGATCGTAAATACAGGTCAATTCGGTAGTCTACGTTTAGGTGGGGATGTGGGATTTTCGGAAGGGGGGGGGAAGAGCTGACGGGGCGGGGTAAGAAGGGTTGTCCTGTGCAATTATTTACAATATTTACAATGTTTACAATATTTACACTATTTTACCCGGAGGGAGATTTGAACGTTGTCGTTTTGTGGCTCTTTCTCTTGTTATTTTTTATGGTTTCGGTATCCACCAATATTTGACGAGAACGAGTGCAGTCAGCGCGGTATGAGCGTTGGCTGGAACGAGTAGTTTTGTTACTCAACATTAATATGCAGAAAACTATTTAAAAGGACATACGAATGTGTGTGAAGATGAACGTATTTGAATCCAGATGTCTAAAATTTTACCTGCCTCCGTTTTCAAATACTAGGCTTTGTCAAAAACAAAACACGCTTCTCGTTCACAACTCATCTCTATTAAGAGAATTCTTTTCGTTTCTTTTTGTCACCTCTCAATATCCCCACTACGCACGCGTTTGTTAGACGTCCGCGACAGTGGTCACGTACGCCTTCTTCAGAGTATTTGGCGGAAAGACCGCAGGGATATCGATAATTCATTAGGCCTGTCGGCACTTACGTTTCGTCAGTCTCTCATAAACAGTCTATCAACGGTGGTATACTATGTACCGACGAAATCATTGGAAAGTTCTTTGCTGTCGAATGCCGCTACAACATTTTTAATCTCGTTTTATATGGCGAATCGCTCCAGTTCGACCTTTATCACGATTTTCGGTACACTCTGTATATCGTATATTATACAGGCTTTTTCATGATAAGCAGAAAATATTTAAGAGACTAATCTAACTCCAAAAAAAAAAAAACAAAATGTTGATATCGACGTATATACTATTTGATCTCGTTTAGGAAGTTTGGCGGCTTTTATACCCTATCATTTCGTGTCTGATTACCTTCACACGAGATGCTCAAAATGACTTTCTTGTATTTCGATACATACATGGAGACATCCTGCTATCGATGGAATGACTCTTTCAATACTTTCTTATATTTCTTGAACTTGTTAAAACGCTTATTCAATTTTCTGACGAAGTATTCCGATAATCGGTAGGTGTCTTGTATACAATAAATTTCTAGTATTCCACAAGAAAAGATCTAACTCATTTTCAGCATCTTTTATGAAAATAGTCAGAGAGAATATGGTAGAACACAGAATTCGCTACATCTCGTAAACGAGATAAAACAGAATATATATTGATATAAACAGTTTTTATTGTTTTTGGATACTGAATTCATCTTTTAAATACTAATCATTTATTATAAAACACCCTGTATATTGCAAAAAGTTTTCTGCAAGTGTCCAAATACTTTCGTGAGCCGCTATAAAAACACGAACAAAAATAGAGGTCTGTTAAATAGGGTTTCACAGGTAGTATATCAAATTTCTTTTTTTTTTTTATTTATTACTATTTACAATCAATTCTCGTATTGAAAAGGTAGTATATCAAATGAATATTTAAAACCATTTTCTCAAAACAAAGCGTTACCCGCTAAAATTTTATTTTTCACTTATGATTTATTTTTTCACGACAAATAACCTTCATCCTGATCATATCGTGGCATTACGATTGCAGAAATACCTTCTATAAAGACAAATACGTTTTATTCATATTTGTGCGTACCTCCATTTTTCTGGCAGGCTGGAATTCATGTGCGCATGTATACGTTTTGTAACTGCTACGGGTTTATCGCGAGCCCAGCTGGCGTGGTTCCATAAACTGCGCTCGTAAAAACTGTGCAGGTTTCCACTGGTGAGCTTAAAACTACTGCTGCAACGAGAAAGTATGCTTAGTCGAAAGGGATGGAATTAAGTTTTTCGATGTACACGTACGCACAGGTTAACCCAACCGGAAACGGTCCAGGATTCCTCCTCTTAGTCGCGCATATGTGTATGTAGGTCAAAGGGGAATCATTCCTTTATACACTTTCCTCTCAAGGATACTTAATCGTGCTCCATCGATCCAGCCCGGTTCTCCTGCGAAAGCGACTCCAATAACTTCTTGAGTAGCTCATCTTTTGCTCGACATAATTATGTAACTACATAGAATGGAGAGCTAGTGCGCCAATCCTTGTATCGTGCGAACTTTTAAAAGTTTGACACCCTTACTTCAGAGATTAAGATGAAGATCCTTTATGATTTGATTTTTCCTATTCAGTCGCTGTTAATAATGTCGTTGACATTATACATAGGTCAGTCAATAAATAATTTACTTCTTCCTTTAATTTCTAAAAAAGACTATTGGCTTCTGTACAGTAACGCCGGGTAGTGCAGCGGCGCGTGGCGGAAGCCTGCGCGTGACGTCATCAGTAGTTGCAAGATGGCCATCGGTATTTGTGCATGTGTTTGAAGTTTCCATGGTAAATATAGTTTATATAATTATTTGTAAGTGATTCAGCCTAAATAAAGGATAAACGTTAATACATTTCGCTATACGTTACCTGATGTGTGTGAGACTCAACAAAGACATTTAATTGTTACTAGATGATTGCATAGATGCAACATTGTTATTGGTAGTAGTAAGTGCTAACTTGGTCTATCTGATATTATACGTTAGACACGAAACATTAAATAACAAATGCGTCCAAGTTTGAGATATGTGTTGTTATATGATCCTTGTGGACAAATTCTATTGCCCAAAATTCAGTAGCAATAATGGAGAAACTCATCTTACAATCCGCGCTTATCACCATGTTATTTCCATGTTTGCTCGAATGAAGGAACACATCTTTTTATTTATTTATTTAATTTGTACTTTACAATTTATCCAGCTAAACATTTGGTAAATTTTTGTAACTTTATTGCTAAATAACATGTGGATGACCACCTCCAGCAGGATATCATCTTTGAGTTTGTCTATTTTATTTCTTTAGTGAGGTCAATGGCATGTTTTCTTTTTAGTCTTCTTTTTATATGAGTTTTGTTCGCTTCAGCAGCCAGCTGGTTTGGATGTGTTGCCATTTTTTACTTGTATTTTTCTGCGTATCTGCTAGTTTATTTTTTAACCATTGGTATTTTTAGATCTTTGCGTATATCCTTGTTTCTAACATACCATGGGATATTGGCTATTGTTCTGAGTATCTTTGGTTGTAATGACTCTATTTATGTGACTCATTGCTGCTGTCCCCCATAGTGGTATTCCGTACGTCCAAATTGGTTTTATTATCATTTTGTATATTTTTAATTTATTTTCTATGCCGAGTTTAGAATTTCGATTAGTTAACCAGTACATTTGTCTTCTTTTTATCCATATTTTGTCTATAATTGATTTAATATGTTGCTTCCATGTAAGTTGTGTGTCTAAGTGAAGTCCTAGGTATTTAACTTACCTTGCTTGTGTTATGTGCGTGTTATTCAATTGGATATTTGGTAGGTTCCGTTTTCTTAGTGTAAATGTAATATGGTTGCATTTATTGGGGTTTGCTTTTATTTGTTTACCTTGCAGTGACTTTTATATTTTTGTGATATGCTCTTGTAGTAATGTGACTGTTGTTTCTGGATTAGTGTGCCTAAGTAGTACAGCTGCGTCCGCGAATATCAGTATTTTGCTGTTGGTAGTTGTTGGTTTATTGGCCATATACAGTATGTATAATATTGGTCCTAAGACACTTCCTTGCAGTATCCCTGCCTTGATGTCTTAACTTCAGAATATTATTTATTTTTGCTACAAAGGTTCTGTTGCTTAGGTATGATTTGAGTAAGTGATGGATTTGTTCCAGGAAATGCTTTTTGATTATTTGTAAGAGGCTTTTATGGTTCATTTTGCTTTCTTAATGTTTATGAAGAGAGCTGTACATTATTGTTTCTTTTCTATTGTTAGTAAAATTTCATTGAGGAGCTTGCGCATTTGCTCTATTGTGGAGTGTTTGTTTCTGAACCCAAAGTGGTGATCTGGTATTAATTTTTCTTTGTCTATTGTTAGTTTTAGGCGGTCATATATTATTTTCTATAGTATTTTGGAAAACACAGGAAGTAATAATATTGGCCTGTAAGATGCAATTTGGTGTGGCTTGGTCTTTGCTTGGCGTAGGTAACATTATGATCTGTGCTAGTTTCCATAAATTAGGAAGTATTGAATTGCAAGTATTGGAAGTATTAAAATTGCATTGAATATTATTTTCATTAATCGTATTGCTTTTGGGAAAAGGTTTTTTAGGATTTTACTATTGATTAGGTTAATTCCTGGTGCTTTATTGTTGTTTGTTTTCTTGATTATGATTCTAATTTCTTGTGCTGCCGTATTAGGTACGGAGTAGTGCTTGTCAGTTGAGGTACTAGTATTTTGTGCATCTATGTCTGAATGACATTTGGAGTTAATGTTGTTAACATTATATGGAGTAAATGTGTTACAAAGGTGATTGGAAAATTCTTCATCTTGCTCTTTGTTGCTTCTGGCCGATGTGTTGTTTGTTTTTCTGATTGCTGGGATTAGTTTTATTGGCTTCTTTATTTTGTCCGTGGCTTTCCATAGAGAGTAGTTGGCATTCTCGTGCGCAAAGAGTGCTTCTATGTATTTTGAGAATTCGTTATTATTATGATCTTTTATCTTACCTTTTATTTCCTTTGCGAGTTTGTTTAGATGTTTTTTGTTTTCACATGTTTTATGTTTTTGCCATTTTGCTTTTGCTTTTCTTTTTTATCTGATTTTGTCAAGGATGTCTGTTGGAATTATTTTTGTTTGTCTGTTGTTTGGTTCATAATTAGTAGTTGCCCATGCTGCTTTTTGTATAATTTCTGTCAGTGTTGTTACTGCCTGTTCGATGTGTTCGGATGTTTAATGGAATATTGCAGTTGATTTTGCTCTCGATTAGTTCTTTAAATGTTTTCCATTTGGTGGTTTTATCGCAAAGCGACTCTGATTAGCTATAGAGTACTGGTTTGTTTGTGTATTTTATTATTATCGTTGTATGATCGGAGCTAAGCTGAGGACTGGTTGTTATCTTTAATGTGTTTGCGTTTAGTCCTTTTGTAACTGCAAAATCAAGCAAGTCAGGTATTTTGTTTAAATCTGTTGGCCAGTATATTAGTCTTCCTGTGGATAATATGCTGAGATTACTATTTCTAATATATTTTGCTAGTGTTCTACCTTGAGATGTGTTAATTCTTGAGCCCCATAACATGTGCTTTGCATTGAAGTCTCCTGCTGCGATGTATTTGTCACCTAAGGATTGAAAATACTGTTACCATTTTTGTAAATTATTTTCTGTTGCGGTGGTGCATATACTGTTGACATCTGAAAGTAATTGCTGTTAGTTTGTATTATAACGGTGGTTGCTTGAATGTGTCCCTGACTAATTTGACTATGTAGGTGGTGTTTGATATCGTTTCTTATTATCACTGGGGCCCTTCTGTGTGCTATTCCTAAGGGGTGTCTGGTATCGTAGATGGTGTAATATGGTATTTTCATATAGCTTTTTGGTGTGAAATGTGTTTCTGAAACAAGTAATATGTCAATATTATTGTTATACAGAAATGTTTTAGTTTTGAGGGCCCGTTGTTGTAGACCATTGGAATTCCTAGCTGTCATTTTCAGCGTGTCCATTTCTATGTTTTACTTAACATGTTTCTAAGTAGTTATAGCATGACTGTAATTTGTTGTGTTTGTTGTCTGAGTACTGTATTTTGCTCACTTATCATTTTTGTTAGCATCTCAGATGGATTGCTTGAGCAGTTCCTTGATTTCTGTAGCATTGTTATTGTTGTTGTTTTGGTTTTGGTTGTTTAAGGGTCGAGTTTGGTTAGTGACATCTTCTATCAATGAACTGAAAGAATTTTGGAGTGGAATGTCTTGTAGCCACTGTTGCTTTTCTGTATCTGAAATTTTCATAGCGCTTATGCTTGGTATTATTTTATGCTTTTTGTGAGCTGTTGCTACCTTCCATTTTTAATCTTGATAGGAGAGTTCGTCGTTGTAGAGTTCCTCTTCTTTTTGCAATGTTTCCACTTCTTTTATAACTGAACTTTCCTGTTCTTTGTTGAGTGGTTGTTTTCGGCTTAGCGTATTTGTAGCTTTGTTTAAGTAATATATTTCACCTTTGTTTGCTATTTTGATTGGCAGCATTTGTTGCTTGCAGCTTTTACCATTTGGCATTTCGTTGACGTTTTAACCACCTAAATTTACTACTTGTCGCACTTTCACTGAAGTACAGTTTCTCACGTCTGTTTAGCTCGGCTGCTCGGGCAGAACTGTCGTAAAAGAACACATGCCTGGAAATTATTTCAACCAGTACGATGAAGCGAAAGATGCAATGTCAAAATAGTGTCAGGAAACCGGACGTAAATTGTTTAAAGATGCGCTTTGTTGAATATAAGTTAAATATATATACGTCGAATATCAGATTGCGTTAGTAATAAAGTATTTTTTTTATATATAAAATATCTTATTATATTTTTTTCATATTCTTAAATAGAGGGAATAAATTAATTATTGACTATCGTACGTGCAAGTATTACACTAAAGTTTGGAATCATTTCTATTATTTACCGTTTATGAAAAGGACAAAAATACGAAATAAATGTAATTTAATTTTATTTGGTTTAATAAATTTTTTCTCGTTATTTTATGTCTTACTACATGTTTGCTTTTCATAGTATTCACAACTCTTGATTATTTAAATTGCATAAATATGCAGATAAGTAAGGCATCGTGCTATTTTGTCAATTTATATTTAATATATAACATAAATGAAGTTTATTCTATATACATATATCGTTTTACACTGTTATTGTTTATGTGGTTCAGTCGATTAGACTAAAATATTGATATTTAACATAATTTATCAATATCAACTTATCTCAGAAAATGTAAATATGTAAGAAAGTTGGCGAAAGAAAATCAGAGGACATATCTTTAAAACGGGGAAGGTACAAAAAATTTAGTAGCTTTGTTTAATTTTTAGTACTTTGTTGCATCTGTTATTATTTATCCGCCTTGGTAAAGATTTATATAACTTCTTAATCGTTTCTTGGATCCATTGATGCCATTCATGTTCAGTGCATTGTTTTATCTCGTTGATAGTTAGAAATTGTCCCCAAGAAATATCCCCAAATATTTTCGATAATGTTGAGAGCTAGAGATCTTGCTGAGTAGTTTAGAATTTGAACTTCTTCATTTGTGAAAAATGTTTTTGCTACTTTGGTCGTGTGAACGGAGGTATTGTCATATTGAAATACGGAATTATTTCCAGCAATTCTTTACTCCTTAATTAAATTTGAATTTTTTTGACAACGCCCTAATAATTGAGTACTATAGATTATGATGAGCATATTCAACATAGTTGCGCAAAAGGACTGCATTGCACTAAGAGGAACGTTGAGCAGCCGCTGTGCTTTTGAGTACTACTATCGGCACTTCAGCATCTGTGGAGCTATTTTGCTTTCTGATGTGACGAAGAAATATATGATGCAACTTTTCTTGAGCGTTTCTTCAAGATAAAAGTCTGCTTTATCGTGTGGTATGATTTCACTTAACGCTAGACTCTTATGTTTTAAGATAAATTGAAAAATATCTGAACATTGGTGCAAAATCGGTATCCTTTCACTTTTAATCATAGTTTAAACATACATTCATAACGTATTGAAGACCGATAGCAGTGTATTTAGGAAAGTGTACAGAATCTTCCGACGTAAGCAGAAATTGAACAACTTTTACAGCTATGCCACAAAATTTGTTTAAATCTGAAATCTATGAATTGTTTTCAAAATCCCCAGAAACTAGATTTGCTAGAGAAAAACGATCTGTAGATTTGGAATTAGCGTCAAAAACATTATGAAAACACTTAATAGCAATGGGAACATCGAGAAAAGTTGAAATTTGTTGGACAGTGTTATATTATACCTATACATGGCTAAAAAATTGATTCTTCCACCTCAAGTATCTTGCATTTGCACCCATCGCTCTTTAAAGAATTTTCTGATCGGCATATTCTGTATACAAGAATATTATCATTTAAAGAATAATGTTACCTAAAATCTCTCTCTCTGCATAATATTATTTATTAATATTTCTCTCTCTCTACTTTAAACTACCAGTATGATTACATATGAAATATGCCATGTAAACTTACTATATTGAATTAACGATATCTTTGTATTCAAATCTATTTTTCCTAAAAACTAGGACAGTAATTGAAAGATTATAATTATAAAATTATATTTATATTTTTTATTTATAGGTATTAATTTTGCAAATAATCTATGTTTTATTATGTTTTACCGGACACCCTATGTAAGGGTATGTTCAATGAAATAATAAAATAACTTCCAGAAATAAAATAACATATACATGTCACTGAATCATGATAAATAATTATTAACTGAGAATATTGGTAATAGCTGAATAAATTTCTTACATTTTGATGACTAACAATTACATTGTCATAGAAAACTATGACCACCGAGCTATTTATCATGTCACCAAAAATTGTTTATACATATAACACTATCTTACCCTGTATGCAATTGGTAATTATTTAGTGGTTAGGTCTCCTCGCAGATTTCGATTTCCTTAAAATTTGAAAAATGTTGCAATTGATCAGAATCGCGAAGAAAAAGTTTAAGATTGCGTTTTACGACTTTCTTTATCTGGGCCTGTTATGAAAATTTAAACACAGTTTGAAAATTTATGTCAGTTATATACATATATGCTAAAAATTTTATCGAAATCAATTGTTCGATAAGTGGCGAAAATCTGCGATTTTTACCACTTTTAACCGTTTATAGCAATGTTAATCGATTTTGATGAAATTTTTAATGTATATACAGGGTGGTTGGTAACTGGTGGTACAAGCGGAAAGGGGGTGATTCTACGCGAAAAAAGAAGTCGGAAATATAGAATAAAAATCTAAAAAAAAATTTTTTTTTTCGTTTTTCTACGGTGAGATCCGTTATAACGAGACGTGATAAAGTGCACGCGTACCGAGCAAAAGTACAAAGTCGGTTTTTTCGAAAACAAAGCCTCAAACGAAAAATTTTTATTCTATATTTTCGACTTCTTTTTTCGCGTAGAATCACCCCCTTTCCGCTTGTACCACCAGTTACCAACTACCCTGTATAACTGACATAAATCTTCAAAATGTGTTGTTTAAATTTCCATTACACACCCAGATGAAAAAACATATCTTTGAAACAGTTGATGAGAGGTTTGATAAAAAGTTCTTTTTTTGACTGATATTTTTCTTAACAATTGTGACCAATTGCGACTTAAAAAATTTTTTTTATACGTCATCTAGTAAACTATTTCTTCTAATTTCTTAAAAAAAGCTCAAATTGTTTGGTTCAATTTTAAAAAAGCTACCCTTAGGTGTCCGAATATCAATGGGAATAACTGTATCTTGGAAACTAAGGCAGGGCGGCTATTATTTGCTTTGGAAAAAGTTGTTCAAAATGATTACATTGACAATGTATTTCAAGGGCATCGAAATCAGCGAGAAGATAGAACTTCTAAACGATTAACATGTAATTTTGCTTACTAGAAAAGATAAGTACATATTGTAAATAATTTAAACAAAATTGCATCAAGCAGATGAAATCGCACGAAAAGTTGTTTACCACGTTTACATAACATTGGAATAGAAATGGGGATCGGAATTATTGAGCGAAGGCAGTCATTGATGTTGGGATAGAGAAATTTCCTGAGTGTACGATACGCAAATGAAAATAATCGACACGGTTGAAATCATTGGTGATTATCGTTTCCAACCGAGATACAGCTGCGTTTCTATGGAGCGGCAATCAGGAAGATTAAACAGTGAAACGAGAACTGTCGGCTTCACCGAAATGCAAATTTGGTCACATCAAATTAAACTGACCACCACGAAGGCGCCAGTCGTGCACTCTCGCAGTGGAAATGTCAATCGAAATGCTCGAAACGTGTTTTCAGAGGCAATTAAACGTTGAAAGGATGAACTATGACATCGAGAATTATTTGCCATTTTGTATTGTATATTGTATATACATACACATGTATGTTATATACACACTACGGATCATAAATATTGTGATATCTGTTAGTTTTACATAAAACGTGATAATCGACTGATATTATCAGAAAAACGATTAATCGGACAGAATTAAAAACAGAGTAAGAAGCGTAAACATTGTCTCTATAATTTTCTGGTTTTTTAAAGCTAATCAGTATACGATAAAAAGATTTGTACGATCATTTTGAAACCACAGTTACGAAGTCCCGTAATCAATTTTTCATAAAAATTCTTTCCAGGTGCTCTAAATCACGAAATGTCACTTCTTCTGTATATAAAAATCCAGAAGCAAACTGCAAATAACAAAGAAATAAATCATAGATTCGTAGTCGTAGGGCACCATGAAATCCCATTTAAAGTATAATGCAAAAAGGAGAAGTATTCTTCCTTTATTTTAATCTTAAATATTCGGTATTTCCATACATTTTTGAGACTTGAAATAAATGAAATAAGTAAAATGAGTAAATACACAAATCAGATAATAATTTTCTCACGATTCTCAGATATACCTCACTTTTCATAAATATTCTAATATTTAATCTAAGTAATACATAAATAATCTAAGTAATAAAAGCAAAACGGCACAAAATAAATAAAGTTTATAGATTTGTGTGAAGTACATTTAGTGTGCGAGCGCGTTTTTTGGAAGAGGTACAGCAGCACACTTTGTTTTACTGAAGTATGGTTGAACACGACTGCGATCGCATTGTCAGAGATGCGTTCCCGTGTGTCTGCTACTATAGTTAAACGTGCGCGACCGCCTATTTATTTAGTCCCCTCGAAAACCACAACACAGGATCACGCAAAATCAAAAGAAATTTTAAATCGGCCACTGCCTCAGATTAACGACATTACGACGCTGAAAGCAGTGAAAGACAAATTTAATACGTACTTTTTGCAAAACAAGAATATAATTTTCGAAAGATTCAACTCAAGAGTATACAGATGGACAAAAATGTTGATTCATCTGTTACGGCGAATTTGTCTGATACGCTGGACGAAACGTGCAATTACGGCACTCGTTAAAAGTAGATCTAATTTGTGCTCGTATTATCATTAGCGTGAGCAATATAGCAACGTCAGAGCGTTCAGAACGAACACCCGATTTGATCGTGGAGAAAACGATACGCTTGCTATGCAAGGAGATAACAAATCACAATGAGACCAACCATGTGTATAAACAAATTGAGACTTCTTGAAGCATTTTCAAGAATAAGAAGCTGCAAAAGAAAAGGACCTGTACGCAGAAAAGAAAGAACAGTGCGCAGTGCAACTCTGCCAAGACAATTGAGTTGTCGCGTCTATAAGCCTTTTGTTTCTCGGGTCGACGAGCAACCCGTAGTGGCTTAAAAGATCCATGCCGATGATGGGCGTTTTGACATCGGCGACTATAAAGTTCCAACTGAAGGCTCTGCGAAGCGACAGGTTTAGGTTGATCGCGATGGTGCCGTATGTTGCGATCCGTGTCCCGTTGGCCGCGAACAGCTCGTACTCGCTTCTGTTCACGGGTCCGTGTACTTTGTTGCGCGGGTATACGGAAATATCGGCGCCGGTGTCGATGAGATAGGATATTCGCGAGTTCCTGTCCGTTACGAATATGCGGCGGGATACTACACCGTCATCGTTTGCCGCTTTTACGGAGGGCTGATCTCGTTTCCCGAATTCCAAGAGCATGGGAGTGTGCACTTTCTCGCGTGTTCTCGGAACCGTGTGTGGTAGTAACATACTCCGTCTTGCGGCGACGAATCGCGGGAGCGCGATTGGCGGCGGGATCGTGTACGCGAGCACGATCGTGATCGTGATTGTGATCGTGATTGTGATCCTGATAGGCGCTGTATTTCGGCTCTCATTTCGGCCATTTGTGTTTGCAACCGGCCCATCTGTGTTTGCAACTGGCCCATCTGAGTGGTCAACGAGTGGAGGACGGCTGCCATGGGGTCGCCTGTTCTGCTGTTCCGTCCGGGTGGATGGGTTGTTGCAGGTATGGCGTTAGCGCTGGCCGCGTAGACCTGTCTTGGTTCCGAAATGGATTCGAAGACACTGTCGGCTATCTTGATGCGGGTTTGCGGGTCTGTGCTCAGTACGGCTGCTAGGGCGCTCCGCACGCGCGACGGAAGTCGGCCTTCCCAGACGGTGAGGATGACGTCGTCCGTTATCGAGGTAGTGGCTAGATTTCTTAAATCCCGATAGAATTGAGATGGGGTTCTGTCGCCCATCTGTTCCCTCTCAAGCGCTTGTCGGAGTCTCTTGGCGTCCGAGTCTCCTAATCTCGCGATGAGCTCCTGTTTAAGAAACTCGTAACGCCCAGTCGCCGGTGGGGCGTTCAATACATCCTTGATTAACCGCACGTGCTGTCTATCGAGACTTGCGACGGCGATCCGGTATTTTGCGTCCTCGCGCGTAATCTGGGCGACGTCGAACTGCGCCTCCAGCATCGTGAACCATGTATCGACGTCATCGGGCCAGAAAGGTGGTATGCGGAGGTGTGGGCTTACCGAGTCTACGTGGTCACTGCCGGTCGTCGTTCGTTTGGTGTGGGCGGTATAGCTCATTTTGAAGTGTCTTAATTACGCGGAGTTTTGAGGTTTCACTAGCACTATCACGATCACCTCTTTCACTGACAATCACGTTGGGGTCACCAATTTGAGGTGGATATGTCGTGATAGGAGTGAAATGAACACTCGTTTATAGTACAATAAATGTTTATTCGGTATTTGTCCTGGATACACTGGGGCACACGAGTCGCGAGTACAACTGGCGGTGCGCGGTTCGTGGTTACCGTTCGACTCTAGTCAGTGCGCTTTGATACGACGGATGTTAGGCGATGATTGCACGAGATGCCGAAGACTCAGACTATGCGATTGTACGCGGATTCTATCTAGGAGACTCACTGTAACGATTGCCTGTAGAAGACTCACTTTCCGTCACGATGATGCTGCCGAGGAAAACCGTGATGGGGTGTGTCCAAGGATGCGAGATCATCGGATTCGTTGAGGAAAGCTTTTGGTTCAGATAGTGAGGGAAATACGTCGTTGCTAATTGGTGGATTCTGTGTAGGTGATTAGAAAAGGATGCTAGGAAGTTGCTATCGGGAAGCGTCGTACGTGACAGAAAGCAGATTTCCTGTGTGTTCCCGCGGTAGGTGGTCGACTTGGAGATTGGTAAAGCGAAGTCTATTTGTCCCTTAGCTAAAATAAATCCTAAGATTTATTGCGGGTCCTTAGACTAGCTGTAAATATTCGGTGCGAATGTATCGGCATCTGGCAATCATCTGTGTTGGAAAGTTCACTGTCGAGTGCCGCTACATATGTGATCTTCATAGACGTTCGGATTCGGATAGCTGCCTTGCGCTTTGACGAACTTGTCAATCAATCAAGAAAGTCGGATATTGGGATCGAGTGTGTAAATCACATAGCGTTCAACGATTGGAGAAAGATGTTTTTAGGATCGATAAGTGGAGATGCGTCAGGTGGAAAATGCGATTTTTTGATTAACTTGGAAATATTGGATTTTGCCAAAAATGCATATTCTTTTATAGATATTTTACAGATATAGATTGACGTAGAGTTATTTACGGGGCAAATGGTAAGAAGCTATTAGTTGATGTTTCCCCAACCTTAATTTTGCGAGAAGTTCTGTCGTTGGTAAATTCAAAGTTCGTCTCTTTGCAAAATCTACTCGGAAAATCCGAAATGCGAAAATTAAAGTTAGTAAAGGAGGTAAATAATCTTTGAACAGTTAATTCTGCAAGTGCGAAAATAATTCGCCAGTTTGATCAAGGTCTTAGTGGTCTTTCAAAATTCAAAGAAGAACTAAATCCATTTAAGAGAGAGTATTGAATCTTTTTCTTAATCCACTCCGCATGCCAGTGAAGTAGCCATATATACAGTTATTTCCGAAACTAAAAGAAGAACTAGATGTTATTAAATAGGTTTGATATTTAATTGATCCACACAGATTCAGTTTTTACATTCTGTGTTTCACCACCATCTACAGCCATCTGAACACACCGGGTACACTTAGATAATTAACACGTGGTCGACGCCTAAGACAAAGGAGCGTCGTTAGAAGTCGTATCAACTTAGCTTGTAGGAACTAGCGATCATACCAACTTAACGTTTCTCAACACTGCCCTTTGATCATAGTTTCTACAAGTTCCCTAGCTTTGGTAAAATATTGAGTCTTAACTCTAAACCTTTGGTAAGAGTGTCAGCAACGTTCTCAGAACTAGGTATATAGGTATAATCTAATATCCCTTTTGACACGCAATTCTTAACGTAGAAATATAATGCCTTTCTCCCTCAGGTAGCTCTCAAAATTTTTCCCTGTATACTCGCCGTCATTGTCAGTTCGGAGGGCACTTATTTTTGACTGATGTAGGGCCTCCACTTATATCTGATATTCTTTGAAGCACTTGAATACTTCAAGTAGCAGCTCTTCCTGCTGATGATCCTAACGTACATGAAACGAGAGAAATCATCAATGAAAGTTACGAAGTAGTTACCTCCACCTAACGACTTGCACTGAGCTCTGCCACTGACATCGCTGTGAACGATTTCTAAAGGACGTTGACATGTGATGAGCTGTCCTCGGTAATGGCACCTTTGTCATTTTTCCCTTCACACAGACTCCACATAGTTCATCATGTTTCTTGGAATCCTCCTTCACGCTCCTTATAGGAATTTTACTCATTGCATTTCCATGCAGGTGACCCAATCTCTCGTGCCACGATACAGTACTCTTGTATGCCTTTGCCTCAGTAACTTCAGTGTCTTCGTCATTGTGGTCAGGCTCCTTCTGATCCGATTTTTCACGGAGATATTTGCGACGTGCCTTTCGAAGGGTATTGTCTCTAAGTAGTACACATCGTCTCCTACCTTTGAGTTAAACACGACGTCTTCATCATCATGTGTTCCAACGGCCTCATCCCTTGCAGACACTGTAGTAACGCCCTTCTTTGCCAGCTGCCTGATCGAGATTAGATTTACATCTAACTCAGGCACCCACAGAGCGTTCGACAAAGATAGAGTCCAACCACCACAGGACTCAGCCATTTTCACAATAATCGTTCCCTATTCCTTAACTTCCAAATGTCCCTATTAAGATATAAAAAGGATTCGGAAATACAAATAGTTTACTTTATTTCACATACAACAGCTATACATATATATTACACTCTGAAGACCTCGATAACCTACTTGCACGCACGTTTATTGTCAACCGACTCTTCCAGATTCTTCTAACGGCTTCCAATCGACTTTTATCTCAACTGAGACCTGGACGACCTCTGACGCTTACACACACATTCACATGTACAGTGTAAATGTATCATCTACCTAATACGCCTCCTTTCATTTATACTGTGCACTTAATCGTATTTACATGCTTGTCGAATTAATTAACAGAAAATTTAACACTTATTGCTTTACTTACATTCCTCTTATTTTTCATTCATTCATGACCTAAACCTTTCGAATTTCTCCCTACACAGTGCCTTCGTAAAAATATCCGCAGTATTTTCGTCTGTACTTACTTTAATTATATTTATCTCGTTTTCCTTTAAGTACTCGTGAACGTAGTGATAATGAACTTCAATGTTTTTAGAATTTTTTGTGAAATTTCCGTACTTTGCTATACTAATCATTCCAGAGTTATCCTTATAAATTTTTACAGGGTTTTCATAACTTCTCAAATAGACATTAATTCACTCACCGCTTCCGATAGAGCTACATACTCTGCATACGTCGAGGCTTTTGTCACACACCTTTGTTTTTTAGACTTCCAACCAATTACATTTCCACACAATTTAATTATATATCCAGAAGTAGATTTCCTATCTAAATGATCTTCTGCCCAATCAACGTCCACATAACAATCTATCGTTTCACACTTTTCATTCCTTTTATAATGTAACCTTAATTCTCTAGTCCGGTACAAATATTTCAATATTCGCGAAGCATATTTAAAATGTGTCTCGCTACAACAATCTTGAAATCTACTCAGATAATTCACACTATAACTTATATCGGGATTGGTATTTATACTAATATACAGCAATGCATCAATTAAATTCTTGTATCCAACGTCCTCTCTATTAATCTCAACTTTTTCAATTTTTAAATTGGTCTCCATAGGTGTACAATACAATTTGCTGTCTTGTAATTTATATTTGTTTGCTAATGATTCAATGTATTTCGTTTGGCTTAATCTCATTTCATTTCTGATATATTATTATTATTATTTATTTTAGTCCGTGCATTTCGGTTTTGGACGAACTTTCGATTTTACATTTCTTACACTTATTTTGCACCTCATATATCTACCTCCCCTCTTATCTACTCTATTGTATTGCACTCCCTTAGATTATTCTATCTCTCACAGCTAAAACTAATGGCTAAAAACTATTTCAACTTATGACTACACATTATTGCCACTTTTGGTCTTTTGCCTCCTTGCTGTGCTACCTTCTTGTCTTTCCTCTCCGTCTTGTATTGCCCTTGCCCTTCTCTTCTCTATTATTGCTTTTAATTCCATTAGTTCTTCTCCAGTCTCATTCAGTGTTTTTTCCATGTCTTTTGGTCCTCCCGTTATTTCACATTCTTCTATTACATGTCTCGGGTCTTCTTCTTTCCTTTTACATAGTCTGCATCTTTTTTCTCCCTCTTTTTTCCAGTATTCCCTCGCCTTGGTCTCGTTTCCACATCTGAATCTGGCTAGAATTTTCCTGTCCTTCCACTTCATCTTCTCTTCCAAGTACTTTGGTATCTCATCTTTGGTTATTTTTCTGTAATGTCTGTTATATTTGGATTCCCTTATCCTTTTCCCCCTCTCTTCTGTTTCTCTCTTCCTTCTTTCTTCTATAATTTGGTCTGCTTTCAACCTTTCATGCTCTTCTCTTGCTTCCCTCTGTGTCCCTCCATTTTTCACCTCTTCTAGTCCCATTTTTCTCTTTCTTGCTCTTTTCCCTTCCTGGCCATTTCCCCAGTTTCTCTCTCTTTCCTTTATGCACTTTTTTACCAGCTCCTTTTTCGATTCTAGGGTTTTCTCCTTGCTGCTCTTTTTAATGCTTTTTCTTGATTTCTTCTAGCTTGCACTCTTCTATCAGTATATAGTTTGGTGTTGTCATATCTAAACCTAAGATCCATTGTACGTATCTTCTTTTTACCCTATCTAGTCTTTCTACCATGTTCCAGCCCCACACCTTTGCTCCAAACAGCGCCACGCTCTCTACCAATGCTCCAAACATTTTCATTCTCCTCTTGTAGTCCTGTTTGAATATTCTTTCTCCCACGCTCCATGTTTTCTTCATTGCTATTGTTGTTCTCTTTTTCCTGTCTTGTATGTGCTTCTCATCACTGCCGTTTTTCTGTAGTATGTACCCTAGGTATCTTATCTCGTCCACTTCTTCTAATTCTTGCTCTCCCCATCTCCATTTTCTTTGTCTCCTGTTGTTCCTTCTTTTTTCGAAAACTACTATTTTAGTCTTTTCTGTGCTCAATTCCAGTTCCGCTTCCTTTAGAAATGTTTTAAATCTCTTCAACATTTCCTTTAACTCCTCTTCTCTGTCCGCCATCAACACAATGTCATCTGCATATGATAGTGACCATACCTTTCTGTCTCTTACCACTGCGCCTCCTACTTGACCTTTTCTTAATTCCTCTTCCAGCCCTGCCACATAGATGTTAAATAGTGTCGGGCTCAACGGGCACCCTTGTCTTACTCCCCTCACTGTCCAAAACTCTTTTGTGTTATGGTTCCTGATCCTCACTACGTTCCTTGTTTCTTCGTATATCTTTTTTATCCTTCTGATTAACTTTTCGCTAACCCCATCTTTTTCATTTTCTCCTCCAATTCCTCTCTGTTTAGCCTGTCGAACGCCGCTCTTAAGTCCGCAAAGCATGCATAAGGCTTCCCTCTTTCTTTACTCAACTGTTTGTCAATGATGTGGTTTATCACAAACACTGCGTCGGTTACTCCTTTTTTTTTCTAAATCCAAATTGGCTCTATTCCAGTTTGGTTTCAATCTCTGCCTTCAGCCGTTCGTCCAGTATCCGTGCATAGATCTTGTGTGCTGCGTCCGTTAATGTTACTCCTCTGTAACTCTTCGCTACTCTCTTGTCTCCCTTCTTGTATATCGGACATATTAAACCTTTTTTCCAATCTCAGGTATCCCTTCCCCATTCCATATTTTCCTTAATAACTCCCATAACGCTTCCCCCACTTCCTTTGGTGCATACTTCCATACCTCGTTTTCCAAACCATCTTCCCCCGTTGCTTTCTTCTCCTTCAAGTTTTTTAGTTAGTATATCACCTCTTCCTTCTCATATTATCTTCTCTCTCCACTCTTATTTTCTCTTCCGCCCCATGCCCCTTCGTTTTCCTGTCCTCTGTTCTTTCTAAAATCTCCATAAAGTGATTTTTCCACTCTTCTTCGCTTATTTCTTCTTCTATATTTATTTATGTATTTTCACGCTTCTTGTTCTATTTGAATCTTCTTGATTTTCTCCATTTCATCTTCTTCGTGTCTTTCCTTTCTTTCTTTGCACCACTGCTTGAATGCCTTTTTTCCTCCATGAGCACTTCTCTGCTGCATTTTCCTTTCCTAAACTTTGTCATCTTCCTTCTCACTTCTCTTTTCCTCTCTTTCCACTCCTTGTCGTACCACACTTTCTCTCCCATGTCCCATTTCCTTATCTTTACTTCTTTCTTTGGCATTGCTTCGTTTATCTTATTTTTGATTTCTGTCTACATTTCCTCTACTGTTCTTCTCTTGCAGGTTCAGTCTTTACATTCCTTGAGGTATTTTTCCACGCTTTCGTTTGTGCATTCCCTTCTCTCCTTCTCTTCTTCTTTCTTTTCCTCGTTTTTTTTTTTGTAATTCCGGCCCCCTATTTCTATTTCTAACGGCATGTGGTCCGACTCTGTTCTTTTTCCGACTTTCATGTCAATTATTTCTTCTGTCGCCTCCTGATTGCCAATCGCATGGTCTATTACTGAATTTCCCCTCTCCCCAATATAGGTCCACTCCTCTCCTTCTTTATTCCTGCCATTGATTATAGTCCAGCCTCTCTCTTCCAGGTACTTTGGCAGTGTTCTTCCTTCCGCGTTTATTGTCTTGTCTTTTGATCGTTTGCTTCTTTCTTTCCCTAGGTCCTCGTTTATCGGCCCTCCCTCTTCTCCCGGTCTTGCGTTCCAGTCTCCACCGATGATCATACTTCCTCTTCTCTTCCGTCTACTCTTTCCTCTATTTCTTTCCATGTCCCTTTTGTGTCTTGATTATAAACCACCATTATCCTGAACGTCTTATCATTGTATGCTATTTTTCTTTCCACTATATTGTCACTTATTTCTTTGTATTCTAATTCTCTCAGTTTCTTTTTTATACCGGTTATTATTCCCCTTTTGCTCTTCCTTTTTTACTTATTCTCCTTGCTGCCCTGCATTTCCAGTCAAATTCTTTGGGTAGTCTATATTTTACTTCTTCCCAATTGTCTTCCTCTATCCATGTTTCTGTGAGTCCGATCGCGTCGAATGCCTTTAAATATTCCCACACCTCCTTGTCTTTACCTATTAGACCTGCTACGTTCCAAAAGCACATTTTCATCCCCTTTGTATTCCCCCCTTTTCCCCATTTTTCACTTTTCTTCCCCTCTCTTTCTTTCTTCCTCCAGCCTCTCTTCGTTTTCGTTCCACCTGTACCATTTGTTTTCTATTTTTAGTTTCTTGTATCCTATCTTTACATATTCGCCATTTCCCCTTCTTTCTCTGGCTACCCTTCTTATTTTTTGCTGTATCTCCCTTTCTTTCCTCGTCAGGTCATCGTCTATGTAGATTCCCTTTTCCAGTTTGCTTTTCTCCTTCATTATCCTTATTTTCTCCTCCCTCGACTCTATCGTTGCCACCATTATTGTGTTCCTGCCCCCCACTCTTATCATATGTGCTCTTTCTATTTCTGCCCCTATTCTCATTTATGAACTCCTTTATTGTCTCTTTATTGCTTCCTTCTTTCCAGTCCACCCCTTTGATTACTATATTCCTTCTCCTTTTCTCCCTCTCTTCCATTTCCTTCTCCTCCTCGATTCTTCTGATTCTGCTCAATAATTCTTTCTTTTCCCTTTCCCACTCTTTTTTCTCTTTGGCTCTCTCTCTCTCTCTCTCTCTTTCTCTTCTTTCCCTTTCCTCTTTCATTTCTCTCTTCATCTCCTCCACTTGCTTTTCGAACATTCCTCTTATTTCCTTTATCATTGCCTCGAATCCCCTTTCCATTTTCCCCACTTTTTCCATCATTAGCTCCCTTCCTTTCTCCTTGGTTGGTGACTCTTTTTCTGTTCGGCTGTACCTGTCCAGTGTGTTTTTCTTTGTGTGTGTGTTTCTTTTTTTTGTTTTTCTCATTTGTATTTCTCCCTCGTTTTGTCTCCTTTTTCGCTTTTCTTTGCTTTCTCCTCGTATGCTCACACTTTATTTTCCTTTCTTCGTGTCACTTTGCGCTTCCTTTTCCTTCTTCCCCTTCACACTTCACTTTTTCCACAGAGCTCTCCATCCACGTGTTACCCTCGCCCCGAACCAAACCGAAAGTCCCATTTTTGATATAATCATACTCTATATTTATTCCAAGATATATTTTTACTTCACCTAAATCTTTCATTTTAAATTTATCAGTTAATAACTTCTTTACATTTTGTATCCTTTTTTTGTTTATACTACAGATTAACAAATCGTCTACATATATTAGCAAATAAACAACATTTTCTCCCTCTCCATGAGTATATAGCCACAACTCTATGTTATTCTTTTTAAAACTTAATCTCGTCACATACCTATCAAAACACTCATACCAGTCCCTCGGACTTTCTTTTAATCCATAAAGCGCTTTCGATAATTTACAAACTCTATTCGTTCCGTCTGCATATCCCTTTGCTTGATTTACATATACCTCCGAGCTTACCTCACCATTTAAGAAGGCAGTTTCTACATCCATTTGCTCAATGATCAATCCATTTTGACAACAGTATGATAGCAATATCTTAAAGGTTTGATTACTCGCTACTGGAGAATACATGTCATCGACTACGTTTCTTTGTTGAAATCCTCTTACCACTAATCTAGCCTTGTACCTGTCATCTGATCTTCTCGTGTAAACCTATTTTACATCTAATACTTCTTTGCCTTTTACCCTTTCTACCAATTTCCAAGTTTTATTCTTATAGTGACATTCAATTTCTTTATCTATAGCCTGTTTCCAATCTTCGCTATTTTCACAACAAATCGCCTCCTCAAATGTACATGGGATATCTACTCTACAATAATTTGCGTGAATCTCACTACTGTTTTCCTTTTCTGGATACCTTACTAGAGTCCTCTTATTACGTGTAGATCCTCTAGGGGTGTTTAAGCTTTCAGAACTATTATCATTTTCATCTTCTCTACTTTCTAACTCTTCCTTATTCATGCTGTCCAATAAATAATTATCTTTACTATCATCACTATCAGCATCGAATGAATTCTCCTCAAAACCGATACATTTCGTGTCTGATTCTATGACCTCTACATGTCTAGCTACTGTTATTTTCTTTCCACCTAATAGGACTCTGTAACCTACTTCACTATATCCTAACAGAATTCCCATATCTGCCTTCTTATCCCATTTAGAAACTCTTTTTTGTTCTGGCCTTCTTACAAAACCTTTATTTCCATATAGATATAGGTTTTCAACACTTGGTTTTCTCCTGATGAATATTTCAAAAGGTGTCTTCTCTCTACAGTGTTTGCTAGTATTTGATTTTTCTAGTATGCCGTTGTACATACTATTTCCGGCCAGTACCTTTTATGTATTTTCGCTTCCGCTACAAGCAACGCGCCATGTCCATGACTGTTCTATTATACCTTTCCGCTGTCCCGTTTAATTCATGTGCGTAGGTTGGGCAATTATTTATTATGATACCTTTATCCCTAGCAAATTTATAAATTCGATTATTTAAGTATTCTCTTCCATTATCGCATCTCAATATTTTTAACCCCTTGCCCGTTAAGTTCTCAACTTCATTTACAAACTGTACGAGAGAATCAAAGACCTCATCTTTTGACTTTATACAATAGATTCTAGCTACTTTACTGTAATCATCGATAAATGAAATAAAATATTTCTCTCCATTTAATCCGGTAGTCTTAAAAGGACCGTACACGTCCGTATGAATAATTTCCATTACCTCCCTAGCCTTAGTTCGATTATTTTTGAAAGTTTTTGTTTGAGTGTATCGAAACTGCTCTGTTGTTTGTCCGTCCAGTGGAAGTTAGTGTCTTTTTTGTTTAGGTCCGTCAGGGGTTTGGCTATTTTAGAGAAGTTACGTATAAATTTCCGGTAGTATCCTACAAGTCCTAAGAATGATTTGACTTCGGTAAGGTTTTTAGGAATTCTAAAATTCGCGACTGCTTCTACTTTCTTCGGATTAGGTTTTACTCCTTCTGGTGTTATTGTGTGTCCTAAATATTCTAGTTCTGGTTTTAGAAATTCACATTTGTCGGGTTGGATTTTTAGTCCTAATTCTCTTAGTCTTTGTAATACTATGGCTAAGTTTTCATTATGTTTCTGAATAGTGCTTCCAAATATAATAATGTCATCTAAATATACGAAGCAATGTTTATTAATTAATCCGCGTAATGCCGTATCTATCATTCTCTGAAATGTTGCTGGCGCGTTTTTGAGGTCAAAAGGCATTCTGTTAAATTGAAAATGTCCTTGAGGTGTCGAGAAAGCAGTGTATTTCTTCGAGTTTTCGTCCATAGGGATTTGATGAAAACCGGATGATAGGTTAAGTGCTGAGAAGAATTTCGCGTTTCCGAATTGGCTTAATATATCTTCTATGTCACGTAATGGATAGGCGTCTTGGTCAGTCAGTTCGTTTAGTCTCCTAAAGTCAATAACTATTCCCCATTTCTGTTTTCCCGATGCACCTAATTTCTTGGGAACAACCCATACTGGTGAATTGAAAGGAGAGTCTGATTCTTCTATAATGTTTTTATTTAGCATTTCTGTCATTTGTTTCTCGATTTCGCGTTTGTGGCACTCTGGGGTCTGTATAATTTGGTGTTTATGATTTTGTCTTGTTTTAACGTGATTGTATGTTTTGTTAGATTAGTACATGGTAATAGGTCTGTTTCTAAATTGAATACGTCAATGTAATGTATTAATATTTTTCTCTATGGGTTCGCGGAGTCCGCATTCAATATGACTTGTTCTCACTATGGTTTTAAGTTTAGCAATTTGATCTAATTCTTTACTGTTATCAATGTCGTTAGAAATTTCTTGATTTGTCTCACCAGAATTGAAGAAGCATACTCGCGTTGGTTTGCCTTCGAGGTAGATGGTTCGAACTCTCTTTTCGCCTGGTCGTACTGTTTCTGGTTTCTGAAAGTATAAAATGTTATTACCTAATTTTAATTTATCGTTGGAGATTTCGTATTGGTACTTCTCTAAACAAGGTAGTCCTATTATTCCATCTTCTATTAGGGGGAAGTCTTCCGGTACTATATAAAATTTATGTTCTTCGCCAAACATTTTAGATCTAATGAACTCGTTAGTGGTATATTTGTCTTGTCCCATGTAGAATATTCTTCGAGGTTCATCAGCTTTGAAGGTTTGAGAGTCTATTTTATTTTTCTTCAATAGGTTGATTCCTGCTCCTGTGTCGATGAGGTGTGTTACATGTACCGTTCTTGTGTTGAACCGGATTGTGAGGAGTTTGCCTGTTGTGGTGTTAACTCTTGGAATTTTTCTTGATCTTCCGTCGTCCTGTCGTAAGTTTCTGTTTCTGTGTAGGTTTGATTCAGTCGTCCTGGCGGGAGGTTTCGTTGGCTGGCCGATTGAAAATTTCGGCATTGATTGGCAAAGTGTCCCAATTGATTGCATTTAAGACACTGTGGTTGGGCTCGTTCTGCTAATGGTGCACGTTCGGTTTGTCGAAATGTAGTATTTGGTCGTTGAGCGAAAGTATGTTGAATTGGCCTGGGTGGTGTGGACGTGGGATTTGTTACTGGTTGTGGTTTGTACTGAGGTCGATTATTGAGGCGAACGGTCTGTTGCTTGCGCGTTCTGTCCTCACGAAAATATTTTTCGATTTCGGTGGCGCGTTTCTCGGCTTCAATAAAATTGTGCAGCGGAGTGGCAAGTAGAACTTGTCCTATCTCTGTTTTTAATCCTCGAATAAAATCAGTTATAGAATCTTTCAGAATTCTGTCGCTCACGGCGCGTCTGTTTATTTCGTCTGGGTATTCATTGGTAATGCTATATTGTAACTCGTTGTATGCTTGTCTAAAGCAAGTAATGTAGCTTTGTACGCTTTCGTTAAACCCTTGTCTAATATCTCGTAATTGATCTTGGTTTTCACGAACCGAAGCTTGAACTGCTAAGTACTGTCGTAATGCTTGATATAAATTTTTTTTTTATTTTTTTTATTATTTATTCATTTAAATTTTACAATTTGTCCAGTTGGACATTTGGTAAAATGTTATATCTTATAAGATAGAAACATAAAAATATAAGAAAAAGAAAGACATAAACAATATAAATATAGCATGTAGGTGGCTACCCCCAGTGGGGCTCCATCATCGCGTTTGCTGGGGTACGTCCTTAGTAAGATCCGTTGGGTGTTTCCTTTTCAATCTTCTATCTATGCTTGCTTTGATCGTTTCCACAGCCAGTCGGTTCGGGTATGTTGTTCTTGCTTTGTACCTCTCCGCGTACCTGATTACTTCCTCTTTTATCGTTGGTATTCCCAGGTCCTTTCGAATTTCCTCGTTTCTAACGTACCATGGGGCATTTGCTATTGTTCTTAGGATTTTAGCTTGAATTGTTTCAATTTTCTTTATATGGCTCATTGCTGCTGTTNCCCCATAGTGGTATTCCGTATGTCCATATTGGTTTTATGATTGTTTTGTATATTTTTACTTTGTTTTCTAGACTTAGTTTGGATTTTCGGCTTGTTAGCCAGTACATTTGTCTCCTTGTATTCTGAATTTTGTCTATTACTGATTTAATGTGCTGTTTCCTTGTGAGTTGTGTTTCTAAGTGGAGCCCTAGGTATTTAACTTGCCTGGTTTGTAATATGTGCGTACCGTTCAGTAGGATGCTTGGTGGCTTCTGTTTTCGCAGTGTAAATGTAATGTGGTTGCATTTGTTGGGATTTGCTTTAATTTGTTTATCTTATAGCCACAACTCTTGCAAATTATATTCAACGATCTGTAATCGTTCAACGATTCAAAGATATATCGAAAAATACATATCTGTACAATCAATCAACCACGTACACTGTACGTATAGTTCTGTAAACACTGGAGATATTCGTAATATGTTTCGAGAAGGATATCCAATGAGAATATAATACCTAAGCTACGAATATTTTATTATCGAAGGGCATAAGATAGGATTGTCGACAGCGTAATTATATAATGGATTATTTTTTAAGAGCGACAAATAGACAACAAATCATTTAGAAATATCGAGAAATAGCTTATTTTTTTCACACCAAGACTCAAGATTGAAAAGCTCGCGTTGAGTAAGAAGTGGGCTAGCGTATTCCTCGATGGCATAAAACAGCTTTAAATCATCCGCAAGTAAAAGAAAAAGGCAGTAATTAATTAATGAAGAAATTAAAAAGTAGAAATCCAAGGTGAGCTCTTTGAGGAACACACGATCTAACGGTTATAATATTGAAATATGAGCCATAGAATTGTAGCGGCACTCGATAGCAAACCTTCCAACGGTTTCTGTCCCGTGGCTTGTGTAACATCAATCCGTATCAGAGACCAGGCCACACACCGCGGGCAGGATGGTAGCCAGATATCTACACATCCTTGACGTGTACCCTCCATAGCCTTAAGGACCCACCATTGGTCTTGGCATTTTTCATAGTTAAGGTCCTTCAGACCAAACAAGTATCTTTTATATTAAGTGCCCTTTTACATTTATTGTTTACTACGGGTTGACACGGAAAAGTTAGTTTTTCTCACGTTCGGTGTCTACCGTTAGCAACTTCCTCTCGAGGGCGGCTAAAGCCTTTCCTGGTTATGGATAATAAGCCTTCTTATTATCCAATTGAAAGCGTCTACCGCCCTCGCTTTCATAACCAAAATTGTCATCAACAAATCCGATGGCCCCGTGTCCTTAGACACACCCACCCCTAGCTTTCCTCAGACACAGTATCGTCACTAAAACTCACTTATTCTGTATCCTTAGAATAGTCAACATATCTTTACCGGTTTCTAACATTAGACCAGTCGCGTACTTGATCAGTGTATACTCAATTGTGAATATTAAGTGCAAAAAATAAAATTTAATAAAAAAGAAAGTTAATAGTTGTTACGGCTCAGCTATCTTGTCTTTTTATCACATAACCCTCAATTTTACGTGACACTTGCTACACAAAGATCCTATCCATCGGACAAGATGATTGCCAGATATCGAAACATTCTCATAGCATATTTGCAACTAGCCTAAGGATCCGCTATAAATCTTAGGATTTCTCTATCTAAGGTTCTTCAAACGAACAAATAGCCTTTGTCTTAGCATTTCCTAAATTTATTACCTATTACGGAAAGATACGGGAAATCTGGTTTTCCTCGCGCATGATGCTTCTCGCTAGCAACTTTTTTTCAAGGGCGGGTAGCATCCTTCTTCAACCACCACCATAGAAATTAACCAATTGACAGCAACGTCCATTTCCCTCACTTTCCTAACGAAGGCCTTTCTCGACGAATACGATGATCTCGTATTCTTAGACATACCCCATCATAGTTTTCCTTTGCAGCATCATCGTGACGGAAAGTGAGTTGGTAGTCGGTAGTTTGTAATTGACAGTTGACTAAAGTTTCTCGACGCATCTTGAGCAATCATCATTGCACCGCGTACTCTGCTGAATCGCTATCATAACGCATCATCAAGAAGTACGAACCGCTAAGTGTAATCGCGAGCTTTCCGTAAAGTGTACATCGAGTGTATTGTTAATAAATATACCGTTAATTATACTCTAGTTTTTCTACAGCACCTATCTTTGGGAGCTGCCAGATATATAGTTGCTGATCCAAAGTAGAAAAATATCAGATTTGCCATACCCTTTTAGTTTGGATAGAAGAATGGAATGACAAACAGTGACCGGACAGGTAATTATGGTGAAATAACAAATTAGGGCTAGTTAGTGGCCTGCGAGCACCTGAAATTGCGGGTACTCGAGCTTCAGGTCGGATTAGGTAATGATCGGTTCGATTTACAATTCGAGTCCCGATTTTCGCTTCGGCGTTGGACACTCCTTTCAGAATATAATCTTTCTATCATTCTGTACTTAAACTAACAGTTAATTATAATACTAAGATGAAGTAAACATACGTTTATTGACTAAAACATTCTTGGGGGCTCAGCCGGGATCTAGTGATTACTACAAATATATAGATACTTTTTAAATTATATTAATAGCAATTTATTATACTTTAACAACAGTTACATCTGTATAAATGGGTATACCTTTCATTGATCAGAAATGTTGAGAAATAAAAGAAATTGTGCGATAAAAAAACTTTTGTTGTTAAAGATTACGTAATAATGCATATTTGGTTATAATTAATAATATAATAACATCAAAATATATTTCTTTAAAAATATAGTATATTATATATTAAATAAATTCATAAAATAAGTCGAAAGCATTTGTTTTATATTGCCTATATAAAAATGCGTAATAAAGTAGAATGTTGAAACCATGATAGTGTTGTATACTATACTTAAGAACAAGCTCAAAATCAAATATTTTCCAAAAATCATCGCTCAAGAGACAGAAGAAATTAATGCGCTAGCATGAAATACATAAATATATATTTCTTTTACATAACTGAAAATGCAGATTTTTCAATACACATGTAGTAACTTAAATTAGATGCTGTACATATATGGTATGTTAAAAGCTGTTAAAAAAGTTAAATTGTATCATATTTGCACGACAGAGAAAGATTGTAACTTGTAATTTGGTCGACAAATTATGGAGAACTATCAATTTAATTTGTTTATATCAAAAAATTATCTTTTATACGTGAAATTCTCTGTCCTCTGCCATGTCATAACTATACAATTTTCTCTACAATCCGTGCTCATTATCAGTAAATGAATTTCAAGTTATTTACTAATTTTCCTTTTTATATATACTTTACAATAGTTATATTTATCTTACCTTAATCGAGTTTACTTTATTGACAAAAAAACGTCTACAATCTTTGTCATCACTTTTACATCTCGGTCCCCTATTTGTAAAATTATTTCTAAAAAAAAACGGGTACGAAGAAAGAAGTCACGTTGAAGTAAGTAAAAAAATAATCGGGTGAATTTGGTGCATCTCTTACGTATTGTAACAAGTGATCACTTTTGATTAGCTAAAATTGTAGAATCGTTAACAATCACCTGCTGCAACTGGTTTTTATTATATTCTAAATTTATCATCTTTGCTAAGTTTTATTTAATGTAACATAAATATAGCTTTGGCATTCAACTTTCTGTTTAATATCAGAACTGTATAATAATTCGCTTGAGAAATTTTAATATTTAATTCCCCGATCTCAGTCCTCTGTCGTACAATATGATAGGAGGCTGAGAGAAGTAAGTATCCAGGAACCTGATTAAACTGTGTGTTGATTGTATTTATATTACATAGATACTTATAGAATGTGTTGCATTGTTTAGGTGAAATTGTAATGTAGTCTTGAACGTTAGAAAATAAAGTCTACAATTTATTTATTTTAGTTCATAATAAAGGAAGCAAGATTGACAAGCTAATGAGCTTGTTTACGTAAGGAATAAATATTCATTAGTTTTAAAAATTCAATGATTCTTGTATCTAAGTTTAACTGGCAATTGTCAAGATTGCTAGCTAGTTCAGTTATGATCAATAAGAATTAATTGTTGTTAAAATTTAATTATTTCTGTCTTTATCTTCAAGTTTCGGTAACAATTATCAAGAGTGGTTAGTTAATTCGTTTATAAACTAGATAATTACAAATTACTATTGATGTTGGATGTTTAGATTTTGTAAATAATCCTTGAGCTATCTAAAACTAATATTAAATTATCTTGTTTGTTCAAGTAAAAAGTTTTAAATACAGTTGGTTATATGAGATTTTTGTTGAGACCTCAGTCCCCTGGTTAGTTTCTCAGTCTCCTGCAGATGGTTTTTAAACGAATTCTGATAAAATGACATATAGTTACTTATTCGTCTGGCCGCTTTTGTAGCATATCCTCCGCCATACCTGAAGCTTGTTACAATTCATAAATTAAATAAAAAGGTATGTGGAAAAATCACTGTTAAATAATTCCCAATTCTGTAGAATGATCATAATTTGTGTACAAAATTTTTCTGATATAAAATATTTCAGGTTTCTGTATTACATTTTATCGCTATTTTCTACGAATAGGGGCAAAAAAGAAACATTATATGTACTCGATCTGTTCAAAATTGCATTAACAAATTATAACAACACTATAAAACATAAAAGAAAACATAATGACCTTAACACGTTGACTGCTACCCTTGTTTTCAGAAAAATTTCCGTCAGGCCACGCGTGCAGCAGTACCGAGCGTTCTCTGCTCGGTACTCCCATCGATATTTTTGTAATTTGTATTTTGTAATTTTGTAATTGGGTTGCTCAATTGGTGGTCTTACCTCTCGTTTCTTTTGTTTCCATTCCTTCACATTTGTTTCTCATTTCTCTACTTTCTAAAAAATCAATTTGAATCTTGGCCGAGCAACGAACGGTACAACTTAAAATCTCTGTCGTAATTTGTTACAATGTCGAAAAGAAAAATTGAAAACTTATTTCTTAATGAGTCAGATAGTAGTGAAAAAATCTTTTACGAGGTTTACACAAATTCGGATAATAGCGATGAGGAAGAAATCAGATTTCCTAGAAATAGAAATATGAATAGAATTATATCATCTGATTCTGATTCGGATATTGATAAGTGCAATCGTATTGATACTGAATGTAATGAAGATACTATTGAGCAGATTTTACAAGAATTGGTCATTGAGGAAGAAAGAAGAACTGATGACACCGATGAAAGTACAATTCAATTTAGTGAATGTAGAGAATTTAGTGGTCGGCAAAGGTCATTTTCTTTTCCCGAGACAGGTGGCGTCATTAGGCAATTTTACATTCTAAATAATTTTTTTAATAAACCGCTACTTTTATAACAAACCATATTCGTATTACTTTTATAACAATTCAACAGTTTTATTATTATGGAATATCTTTTCAAATACCTACGACGATCCTTCGCAAGTAGTCAAATAAGCGAAACCCGAATATGGATTACGTGGCCTGACCAGAAACTTTGCTGACACCCGAATACGGGTGTCATGGCAGTCAACGTGTTAAAATGTATGTAGTAGTAAATTCAATTCTCCACCAATATCAACCTTCCATTGGTAGAAATAGGTGCTTGAAGTGAAGTATCAATAGTAAATAATTTCATTAATCATTGGTGAATAATCCTCCTTTTATTATACAATGTATACAGTACGCTATCGTTTCTTCTATTTATTTCATATACGTGTGCTCTCATCGTACGATTCCATCGTATACCAGCAAAAGTAAGTAAAGATGTTTAAATATGTTTATAAATTTGTAGTCTATTAAAATGTTATGATGCGAATATGAAATAATGAATTGGTTCTCCGTTCGATACAGCGTGGAAAACAAATTAGCAGCGTATACCTTGGTGTTGTTAATGAAAACTTGAATCTATATTCTGCACAATTCACAAATTCTTACGAACTTCTTTGAAAAATTGGATTTATATTTTTTACGTTATGTTAATATTTATTTATAAAATATTTTTCTTTAAAGTTTCATACAGTTAAACATTAGACGTCCTATTAGACAATATCGTAGTACTTGGTAATCTCAGGCACAAAGAACCGATCCTTCTTGGCTTTTCCATCATTGAGGTCAACCTTCGCTGAACTACCGCTTTAAAACTTTGAACGAAACATCCGTCAGTTGCTTTTTCGTGTTTTTGTCGTATCTTTTAACGGAACGTTTGTGTGCTTATATTTATATTGTATAACGTTAGTCTCATACTTTTATCCGTAGAACATGCTAGCATCGTTTTGTGAGAAAAAACTGAGATACTATGTATGTATATATATTTATCATAATTCTTTAATTTACCAATAATCGACAAATTTTTAAACACTATTATTTTGAGACCAATTTATCGAGCATTTGATATAATATTTCGAATCGTCTCTTCGAATTGATAACCTTTTTCATAAGTATCAACAGCATTATAATTTTACTGACATTTCAATGTATCGGTAACACTTAAGCTAAATTTAATCGAAAATACAGAATCCATAGTGTATCCATATTGATGAGACTTGTTTTATGTTTGAAAACTCGTTTATGATTTAATAACGTGGTGGAATATAGAAGGTATTACGAGTTTCCCTAAACTTAGGATTATGTCTGTTACTAAAATTTGTTTAATATTTGTTTCGAGAGAAAAGTTATTTTTCTACAATAGGAAAAATTCTTTGGAATAAATTTTTAGAGCAAAGTATTTATTTATTACCATGCTTTTCCGTAAATTTATCGTGTTACATTCTACTTTATCTTATTGATACTTTGACAATATTATCCATCAATGTCGTTATATATCAATGAATACTCGATAACTTACCGATGACCACTAATAATATTTCTATCCGTAAGAAGGAAGAAAAGAAAAAATAAATATTTAAAGTTCCTCCGTTCTCTCTAAATAGTCATTAATTGAATTTCAAATGCATCATGCGTCATGAGAAGTAAAGAAATGTGTCTCGACTGAAGTGCAACCGTAAGGAAAAAGAAATAGCAAGTTTTCATTCATTGAATACGATGATTCAATGTTAGAAACGGAGCTACGTGATTCGAATGGCACACGAACAGGTGAAAAGGTATTAATTTCCTTCAAATCAGATAATCGTTGGCTGTCCACGCTTCTCCAATACAATTCCGGCACGACCCATTATAAATCGATCAATTACCTTGGTCGAGTCGTGCTCGACGAATTCTCCGGATGCCGTAGGAGGTTTCTCGAGTGTGCCAGAACTCGCGTCTGTCATCGGCTAGTTCACGAACATGGCCGACTGACGCGTGTGTGTGGCGAATAGTGCGCCAGACGAGCGGCGCCACGAGGAATCCCCGCATACACCTGAACCAAGCCCAGACCGAGCGACCGCTTGCGTAATAGCACGTCGAACGACGGTCGACGCAGTCTGTACTATTTCTGTGGCGTTCCGCTTACGTTCCACTCCACTCGACTCCACTCGGCCTCCAACCTCCAACTAACCGCACGACTCAAACAGACCATCGGTGACGAAACACGCCGCACTCTTGCTACAGTCCCTTTCGTCTGCTTCATCAGTTTCTCGCGCCAGTTACGACTTCACAGAGGACGTGTGATACCTAGTTCGAAATCTTATGCCTGAAAGGATTACAACGATGGTGGTCCGAATTGCCGAAGAGTCATAGTTTTCGAGATATTAACAAAAATATGTTGCTCTTACTACGTCGCTTTCTGTATACATATATACACACATGCGTATATGTACCGCGTACACAGATGCGGCCATCGCGATAGCCGCTTCGTTCGATGCTCGCCAGTCACTTTACACTGGCAATCAGCTCATCTCTGTGTAACCGATCGCTTCACGAAGAATAATCCAAACCTAATCCAATACTATATACTACAAATAGATCGTGGAGCGGCGAGCGAAGCAGCTATCGCGTCGGTTGCGTATTAGTATATTTTTGTTAATATCTTGAAAGCTATGATTTTGCAGCAATACAGACCACCACCGTTGTAATCCTTCAGATATAAGCTTCCGATTAAGGTATCGTACGCCCTCCTACACATTGTACCAACAATTACAGTCGTGATCACGTTTGCTTCCACGAACTTACTTGCCTTTCATTCTCTCACTTTTCTCCTGTTGTCTTTACAACAGTATAAGTTATCACTCCTGTTGAGAATGACTGTACTATGCACTCGCTCATCGATCGTTTTGAATTTTTGCGCCATCGATCACTGCGATCGACAATCGATGAATGACACGTGACTCGGCGGAAGTGTCGCCATATTCCTTTCTTACTTTCTTCCGACTATACGGTTGGTCTTAGAGAGAAGATGGAATCGTTTTGTTTTATTAGGTGTATAAGAAAACTATTCAAACAATTTAAAATTGAAACAACTTCTTTTATAATATATAAATATAATAAGCTGTATACGTGACAGTCTGTATAGTAATTTCTGATTGGCTCTTTTAAATAGGTACATATATGACGCGGGAGATTCTTAAATCTGTTGCGTTTATTGATCAGAAATTGGCATTACTACCTCTAATCAAATATTAAATGTAGTCGTACAGATGCGAGCAAATTTTGAAAATATCTGTGATAAAATTTTCTATAAAAAAAATTAATACTAGTAAAAACAGCCATTCACCACTTCTAACCCATAAAAAACATTATAATCTTTCTGGAGATCGTAAGAGTGCATGTTTTAATTTCTAGTATACGTGACGGTCAATGACAGGTAAATTTATGTCGAAATATATTCGTGCTTTGTAATAAGAAATTGATATTTTCTAGTTATCTAGATATGAAATTAATTAAAATAGTAAAATATTTAGCGAAATGAAAAAGATAATTCGAACATTATGTGTTAAAGGTTGTAACTTTTATTTATTTTATTTATTGCAATAAAGTTTTTTTATGAAATAGGAATTTAATTTATTGCTATTTAATAATTACTTCGAAAATATAATTGCTATTAATTAAAAAATTTTGTCATAATAAATAACACGGTAACCAGATGGTTGTAAAATTATAAGATATTATTTTTAACTGAATTATTTCCTTTTCTAACAAGAATTGTTTTACGCCGCATATGAAATCTGGATAAATTTGATTTTTGTTTTATTTTTATGACAAGTCCGATTAAGAATTAATATAAGGAATTCTTTGTGATCTCCATGATTCAACTATTAAGTAAAATAGAGAAATTTGGCAAGCCTAGTCCTTGCAATACATCTCCTGCATACAGTTAAGTAAATTTCTGGCTCGGTTTAAGATGTCTAAAATTATGTCTGGTCCATTTACTATATTTCACTGTCAATTGCAAAACATTGAAAATCCCTGTATTGTAAATGATATGACCAACACAAGTGAATTAATGTAGTCTGTTTTGTGTATAGATATTCACATAACTTGATTGTATATTATTTCGTATAATATATATTTTGTAATATATATTATATAACTTGATTGTGTATTATATAATTTTATGTTACACAATTACAATTTGATGACATATTGTAATACGTCATTGTATACGTGATATAATACAATTTAGTTCGTGTCACAGATCAATTTTTAAAGTTAATGTACATCATTTTGGCTATTTACTGACGTAAATAAAGCAATTTTACTCAAAATACAATGATTTTATTATTTGTATAATATCGTCTACACCCGATTTAGAACTCACTGAATGTAACTAAAAGGAAAGGTCATGTTTTTGATAGATTGTGTACAAGAATTGAATTTGATGAAACTTACATGCAATATGTTGTTTAAACTTTTTTGACAGATACAATATCGAAAATGATGCATTGAATAAAAAGCAAATTATGTGAATAAGCTAGAATAAATAATTAAATAATTGGAAATAATACAAAAAGTAGTGAGTATTCGGATCAAATTTTCAGTTCTCGCTTCAAACTTCAAGATCAATAAAATATATATCACAGTAAGTTTTAACATAGATTGTAAATGGTACAGAAACTCGAAAGATTCAGAATGAAAATTTTTATTGACATGTTTGAGTTATTAATCACTAGTGAATTAATATCCGGTAAATTAATAAAAAACGACTGATCTTAAGAAAATATAAATTCAAACTATCATTTTTCCTTACAGTTTCAGTCCGTAAATATTATAAACGTAATTAACTTGCAACTCAACTTACAATTAAATGTGTTTAAAATATGCTTGCATGTGGCATTTCATTGCACACTTATTGTATGTATTTTACTTGGGTATTTCCTACTTAGTATGCGTTACTTAAATGAAATTCTTTTTGTAAGATAAATTATGCAGCTTGTGCACAGAATAAGAATAGCCATGAAAAAGCAATCAGAATGATAAACTTAAGTATTTCTAATTTAAATTTTAAAATATATTTTTTCGATATTAGTATTACTTTTTACACTAATTTTCAGGATTTTGGCATTTTGAGCGTATGCCAATTGAATGGCGCCAAGGCGAATTCTTACGTATACATAAATACTACTTGACCTCTTGCATAACTAGGCACATAACAAATGTCTCTGTCAGGCAATTTGATAGCATTTTCTTGGCGCATTTTAAATGGACCTTGATGATGAGTTCATGGAAAATTGAAAATTGTTAATGGATTTGGATCGATAAAATATAATAAAAGTATCCAGTTAAAGAATCAATGACCTCAGTTTCACTTTAAATTGCGAAATAGCTTATTCGGTTATTAATTAGATGTCATTCTTTAAAGGTTTAAATTATTTAAATCGTATTGTATTAAAAAGTAGACGCAGTAAATAAGTAAGCCTACGATAAATAGAGAAATAAATAATTCATGAATTCATCAGAATTTTTTAGACAATAGTACGAAAGAGAAAGGAAAACCTGCGAGAGATATAATTCAAGATTAAGTACGTATGTGTACAGTAGCTACTAAAAGTATTCCTGCATACCCTTATTTTCCAGCGCAGCATTTTTTAGGCGATCATATATTTTCATAATCTAACATTTTTGTAGCCATATGAAAGTACTACTAAATGATATGAAATTTAATATACTTAAATATATTTAATTAGTATATAAACGCTATAATACAAATAATGGAATTACCTTCTGTAACAACTCTATGTATTATATATGTTACGTTATTTGTAAAATTTAGCGACTCCATCGTTAGGATGCGTTTATGTATTTCATAAGTCGACTTTAAGTAGGTTATCCTTCCTCTTTTCATAATCTTTTTGCTTGTTAATCATGTATGAGTTATAACTATACGTTTGCAATATGTTCCGTTTCTACTGTTGTGTACATAATGTACAGGTTATAAAGATAATCCTGCAGTTGGTCACCAAACAGTTACTATTATCTTTTTGAATTAAACGGTATTATTTCGAATATCTTCGATTATTAGATAATATATATGTATCAGATCCCAATCAGTATCTAGTCTGTCAGTAATTAATGTATCTAAAGAATTAATAGTACATTCAGAATGTAATAAATTCAGTTATTCGTATACACATGTCAATCCTATGTTTATTATTTTTTATTTCCTACGTTTTATCGAACAAAAAACTACTCCATTGTTATTTCGTATCTTTCTTATAATTTTGTATTCATAATTTTGTAAACATTGTTTAGCATTATTCTGCAACCTGATGTTAACATTAATCTATTACTACTGGTGTTAGTATTATAATACTATTGCTAATATATTTATAATTATATTAATAGCATTGCTTCAATTATAATCCTTTATACTATGTAATTAAATACTAATAATATCTAAATTATATAATACTCAAATTAAGTATTATTTAATAAAATAGTTGAAAAATGATTTTTCACGTGTTATATCATCTTTCATTATGTGATTTTGTGTGGAAATAATTATATGTTACGCCTAGTCTACACTGGCAGACAATTGTGCGAAAACATGTGTCAATCCGTAAATGTTCTCCACGGAAAATGCGTCATATATATTTTCTTACATGTGTACCTATTGCACATTGCCTGGTGGCATTGACTGTCTGTGGACAATACATGTAAACTATCTACAGATAAATGTCTGTCAGTGTGGACTAGTATTTGATTTATTTGAATAAGCAAGTTTAAGGTTCGGATTACATCATTATTTAGCCACAAACTGAAATAATTTTTTATTTCATTTGACATTCTGTACACGAATAAATGTTTCCTCGAAAAATATCTCAAACAATTTCTAATGCTGCCGTATTAATCGTCATTTACGTCTTCATAGTGTTTCACGTGCGCAAGATCCGACATGTATTACTCGAAATAATTCAAATTAAGGTAAGTTTGAGAATGCTGTTACGTTACGAAATAATTTGACAAAATATTGTTTATATTTCATATGTATGTAAAATATCTAAGATTCAAATTAGTACTAAAAATTATGACGTAAAATAATGTTACTTTTCTACGTTATCCTTAAAGTAAAGTAGTAAAATAATTGAAATGAGTCACTGTTTTAAACTATTGTTCTCTATCTGTATTTGTAATAAAATTTATTCAAGTCTGTTGTATGATATGGCAAATGGTAATTATTTACTTAGAATACGGGACATTTCGTTAATTTTGATGAGCTTAAAGTACGCTATCAAGGTCAATATATCGAATAATATTTCTCTATACCCATAGCTTTCGAGATATATGTAAAAGTACTTTTGTTATTATATATCGTATTCTAATATTTGGAACAGGTATGAATTATCTTGAGTTTGCGTCAGATTCAGAATAGGTTTGATTTACATTATCAATCTGACCGTCAAACCTTACACAAATCACTTCTAATTTGTATAAAATTAGATAACAGTAAATCATAGGATGAATTTTACAACCCAAACACTCGGTCACATACTCAGAATATTGTAAAAAGTGTGTAACAAGATACAATGGCAAATATTTCTCGTTGTGAAATTTGCATTTGTCGTTATGCTGGATACATAAGAAAGTTGATATATCGGTGCCATATAATGGCATTTTACGATATGATGCCAGAAATATTTCCAACTTCTGATTCAAACTAAACGCAATAATGTACAGGATACGGCTGAATAATATGTACAAGCGAGAAGGAAGTGCTTGCTTAAGGATTAAAAAGAAGATTGAAAAAATAAAAAGAAAATATAGAATACAATTTTTTCGTCCGTGGCTTAGTTTTCCGGAAAGTCGACTTTCGAAATTTGTTTTCTATATGTAAATTTGGCTAGTTACCGACTAGGCACGAGCGAATAGACAAAGCAGGTTATTCTACGTGCGAAAATAACTGAAAAATGTGGAATAAAATTATGATAAATCTTCAAATGTATTTTTCTCGAAAACAAAGCGACTTATGAAAAAATGTTATTTTACATTTTCCACTTATGTTCAAGAATACCTGATAAATTTTCAAATTCGATTTTCTCGAAAACTAATAAGTAACTTACATCTTCTTGTTTTCTCATAAGGAATCACTTTGTGCCTGTTTGTTCATGTTGTTCGGCCGCATTTCATATAAGAAAGTTTAAAGTGAAATTACTTTTTTCTTTATTACCGAACCCAAATCTAATCTAAACCTACATTGTTTTGCATTGAATAACGTCACAAAATATTAAAGTAGGAAAAGTATTAAAAATATGTTCGTGTGTAACTCGAGAATTAAGATCGAGCGACGGTTACATGCATAGAGAAAAATTACTCAATACATATACTCTTGTTGACAATATATTCCAAATTCAGTAATATTGGTGAGATGTTCAGTATTCTAAATAATTATCCAAGTTTCACCTTTTTAACGTGGTTGTTAACACTGTATGGTATTAAAATATCAAATACAGACTTTGTCAATTACAGATAAACGGAGCCACGCGCGATAGTGCAATGCAGGTGAAAAATATCAGAAAAGTTTCGAAGAAAGATATCTCGTGGATTGGAGGCGCGTAATACTACGGTATACTTCTATCACGTTGCTAATGAGCATTTATGTAGATTCAGAGTCTCGTGGGATTCGGGAGATCCTTGCGCTGGCGTGTAATATAAGGATGAATAAATAACTGTCGAGTGCAGTTGGGTTTTCGAAGCGAAACGCGTGGGCACGCCTCTCCGCCTTCGTGACAACGCTCACGCGTGCATGCCTCACTACGAGCGAAAGTCTTGTGTAAGAGAATTCACGGTGAAGTCGCGGTTACGACTTCCATGACAATTTCTTCACGCGTGACCACAGCCTTTTGACATTTTCAAATCTGATTCGTTGCATGCATGAGCCTTACCTCTTAGACTTTCGTTAAAGTTACGTAAAAAAGCTAACAAAGTCACGTCTATGAATTTTTCTGTGTTTGGAACATTAAGTGTGAGTGATCACTTTAAAATCTGGTGTGCTTGTTCCTCAAAAAGTGTACTTGGAATGATAATTAATGGAACAAAATTGAATTAATAACAGACCTTTAACAAATTTTGACATTGATTAAATTAAATTAAATAAAGTAACTATGTGATTCTTGGAACACTTCAAAAGATGAAGTACGCAAATATGTAGGACAGCGTAAAAGTATTAGATTATTATTATCATAAATGATAATTATTATACATAAATCATAATCACGTAACGCTGTTATATTAATTTAAATTATATTAAGCATTTTTAACATACTGTAAATAGTAAACAAAATAATACCATTAAATTTTTTGCTTATCTATTAGTAAGAATTATATATTAGTATTATAAGTAATACTATTTTTTTGTTTATCTTACATAGACATTTACTTGTTTTGACTAACTTGAGTCCTTTCTGTTTCATTTTCTTGTTTTCTCCCTACTTTGACGCACAGCTCTCAAGTACAGTATTTGATAAAAGCAATTCTTACAAAAAAGAGGAGATATGTTAATAATTTTTTAAAGAACTTGTGACACAATTAACGTGGAACACTAATAGAAAAAACTGAAAGATTGTTTCTATTGTTAAAATAAAAGCACCATTATAGTTAAATTATAATTAAAGTCACACTATTTTTATTTCTTGAACAATAGTTTAACATCAATGTAAATTATTTACGTGATGAGGATGAAAGATCTTATTTTGTTACGTAATCGAGTAATTTTGAAACGTTTTTAGAACAAACATCGTCAGTGGTTGCAAACTCCTGTTCGATTAAAAGAACAGTGCGATACTAGCAGAGTAGGTCAAATGACAAAAATATCTTTACAGTTTTTTTTTATTGATACACTTTTTTGACATACCTCAAGTATCTCGTTTGCTAAAACGTTCTACTGACTGCATTACATAATGCGATTTACTATATCCTAATTGTCATTTATTTTACAAATATTGTCTCATAACGATGAAACGATCTTATTCTGCGATATGCTAAGTAATAAATCTATTTAGTAATTAATGAGACATTTTTCTTGAAAGTGGTCTAAGTCCATGACCCTTTATTTCGAGATATTGAAGCGTTTGCTTTGCCATCGATTGAAAAATCCTGATAAGATTTATTTGGTTTGTTCGCGTCTCTATATGTTTAAGTAGATATAAATTCATTATACAAATAGTTTTTTTTTGAGAATTAACTAGAGCAATATCTTTCTTCAGGGTCACGAATGTACTTGCACTATTTTCAAGATTATAAATTGTACAATTTGTTTTTCATTATTGGGGCTTCGACTGTTTGGACAGATTACAGGAAATGGACTTGAACCACTTTCAAAAGAAACGATCCATTTAATCGGTACATTTACAACGTAAATAACATTTAAGTAGAATAACATCCTACGCGTGAAAGGAAAATGGCAAAATTAATATTAATTTTTGATAAAATCCAAATTATTGTTAACATGTTGATAATTAAAACAACTACTCACAAAAAGATACAACTTACTAAATATAGTTTTATTTAGAATTATTTGAGAATATTTAGATAATTGGTTATTAGATATCTATAATAAATTTGAAATATTTGTGTTAAGTGTTATAACCAGAAAACATTACTGTTACTTTATAAGAATTAATAGTTTTAATTAAGAAAATTTTGATTACGAATAACCATTATCAATCACGAAATACTAATTCTGGTTATCAGTAACCAATATAAATGATCGAAATTTTTATGATTATCAGTAACCTTTATCGACGACTCGAATTTTATTTTGATTGCCGATAACCATTATCGACGACAAAAATATTTTCTGCCTACATTCGACTATTGTCTCTTCTTATTAACGTTACTGGCGATTAATACATATTCACTGACAATATAAAGAATAAATTATAAAACTTATAAATATCTTATTAATCAACAAGAAGAAACAGCATGAAAATACATGAAACAAAGTGTAGGATAAAGGATATTGTAATACGATATTTTTATTAACATTTGTATTAATATGCTAATTATCAGTAATGTTAATAACAATAGACACTGATCGAAAATGGCCAGACAAATTTTTTGGCGTCGATATCAGTTAATGGTAACCAGAATAAGATTCGGCCCATCGATAGTGGTTATTGCTACCCAAAAAAATTGATAACGGTTACTAGTAGTAAAAAAATTTGTATCTTTGATAACGGTTATTCGTGTTGAGAATTTTTTTAATTATTTCATTTTTTCAGAAATGTCCCTGATACTTATTGATAATCTGCTCCCATTTAAGTAAAAATGAAGTTTTAGTCATTGACTTTCTTCCAAAAAATGTTTAACACAACCGTTATTTTGAATTTCTGGTTATAACACGAACCTCGGAGAATACCATTATGCTATTTTATGCCACGATCAAGAACAATCACTACATTCAAGAAATAGAATTTTAGCGCTTCGCTCATCTACGTGCCAGCACTCAGATGCTGTCATAAAACGCGGAGTTTCCATACGACGACCAACCTAACGGCTCCCGCGTGAGATCGCGCATTCTCTGAAATATTTCACAGGGGTTGTCCACACGATCACTTCGGCGTACATCCCATTCTACTTTCAAGAACACAATACGCTGAAAGCGTAACGAAAACGAGGACACGAAATCTTCTCTTTCAGGTCTTTAACCTTTTCATTCCTAATGCCGACTATAATCGATATTCATACGAGGATCTGCGGGTACAAATATCGACTATAGTTAGCATCGACATAATAAGCCTACTAGTGCTGTCCAAAGTCGACGCTCAGTAATTGGTATCAATTGCATGGCGGCTATAATAACCGTGTTGATACTGCGTTTGATAATAAATGAAACGGTTGATACGCAGTTATTTTAAACAACGATGAACTGGTTTTCATAAAAATTGCTTAAATATTGCTGTTTAAACTAGGGACGATAACCTTTTTACGCGTTTAGAAGAAACTTTCTTATCTGATCTGTATCGTACAAACTGGATAGTCTGCAGATCAAAAAATTTTCCCGAATGTTTTATTATAAAGGAGGAAGAATGACCATTTTTCGACGTCTTTGCGAATGAAAAATTCCTACACGATTAATCCTTTCGCTACGGCGGTTCGGTCTGCCATTGAACTGCACCCCGCGCCGAAAGTGTACACATTACACACAGTTTATCTTGGAAGGAAAGGAACTTTTCTTTAAAACAATATACTCTTAATTTCTACATAAAAGATATAAACTTATTTAATGGGTATAAAGAGTCTGAGTAACGATTGAAAATAGTGAAAGGATAATATATAGTGATTAATAATTTAATATTTAAATTTTGAAACATGGAAACACGCACAATCCAACATCACATTCTTGGCATTGATAACGAGATTCTCGATTCATCGTTTTTCGTACACACAACACACCTTCGTGATCTATTTTTTCCTGTAGCTTCATAAAGTGAAGGAAAATGTCTTCCGTTGAGTCTTGATGAGTGATTATTTTCAGGTGTAATAGAATGACGGCTTGTTTCTTTCTGATATTTCTTTAAAATTTGATCTATTAATTTCAGTTGAAATTTTACAATTGATATTGTTTTGTTGGTTTTCAATTTGTATAGGCAATATGAATTCCATAAGCACATATCAATAATATGGAACAAGTATTTTTTGTACCATTCTGTTGTTTCGCGGGTAGAATTTATAGTGCTGATGACCATGTCGGTCCTGTCTACAGCACTCATCAATTTATTATAGTCGTGTACACAAGATAGTTTCTGTAAAATTTCTTGTGTACTACAGTGTTTTGGTACATCCACAAATTTCTCTGTATGTATTGTTGAAATCATGAAAACTTCTTTTTTATCGTGCATTTTATGCCTAATATATTTGCACACGAGCGAAAGCACGCTTCTCCTTTTTGTAATTTTTCGTTCATTTTTGGCATTCCTTTTACCCTCTTTATTACGGTGCCACACGCATTTGTAGAATTTTTATGTAATATATCAAATAGTGCGGGCTTCGTGTATCAATTGTTGACGTAAAGGGTGTGGCCTCTACCTAAATGTGGTTCTTTATGTCCGGGCTCTGTAGTAGTACCAGCCCCCGTATAAATAATAAAGTCTTGAATGTAATCCGCACTTGCAATCACAAAGAACAAACGATTTTATCGCATTGTATGTGGATGCCGAATATATCCGGCGTTAAGAGCGTCTCTCAAGGGACCGCAGATGTTACTAGGATTTAACCAAAATGCGATGAGAAAGTTGAAAAGAACGAGTACAAGGATGAAAAAGTGACAGTGGCTAAGTTTACGCATGCGTTACGCTTAATTTTCATCTTCTCCAAATTCCGATCCAGCTACAGAATAATCATTCATTGTTGACATAATAATTCTTCAGAAATTCTGCTGAAAAATCAATTGAAATTTGAAATCGAGCAAATTTGAAGCACCATCGGATTGTTACGTAAAAATAATAGCCAACGACGATATTGCGATACTTTGCATGTAGTCGATTTCAAGTTTCAGCTGATTTACCAGCAGAATTTCTAAGGAATTATTTCGTGGATGGATGAGCATACGAAGAAGATGATTAAGAGCAACGCATAGATGAAATTGACCGCTGCCACTTTTTCATCTTTGCACTTATTTTCTCAACTTTCCACCGCATTTAGGATAAACGTTAATAACGTTTTCTGTTCCTTGTAAGATGCTCCTAAATATTCTGCGAGAATTTTTCGTTCTGAAGGAGCTCCAAAAGTGGTGGCTTTTTAACACCTGTCTTTGTTGAAAAATTATGTTTGCTTTTTCCGCCAGTGACCGGCGGTCGCGCCCTCATAAAGCCCAGCTGTGGGCCTTCTTGCATACTTCTTACGTGCAATTCGTCTTGTACTCGCCATGCGTTGTATTATATATATTATGCTTTAGTTGAAAAATTTTTCTTTACACTTTTTAGTATGATTATAAGCTATAATTCGATAAGTAATAAACACACTGCTGATTTTCACGCATTTATAGGAAATTTGAACGTGGAAAATTGCATAGAGCGCACGTAATATAAAATAAAATATATAAATTATCCAAAGTAAAGCGCTTTTTATAACATTCGGTAGGCAAAGCATGTTTTTCTACCTTTTTACCTATATTCCCGAAAGTATGAATTTGCATAAAAATCCGCAGTCTAGCAATGTGTTAAATTACTGCGCATTCCTTTCAAATATTTCATTGCATACCTATTAGTCTGTAGTTGAAGAAGAACCTCCTGGTTGGACCAAGTCGTTCAGGGCTATTTCTGGCTTCTGTCAACAGTATATATATACAGCTGGTCGACAACGAGTGGGATGGAGTAATGAAAGAGCAGCTAAAAAGGGAAAGAGAGACAGGAATCTCGAGGTAGCTTGTTGTTCGAGAGCGAGGAGTACGACTCTTGTTCGATGATTTAAGAATCAACTTGGCCCCTCCTCGACCCCGATCTCCATGGAATCCGCGGTTTCTGACCTTACCTCCAACTTCAGAAAAGAAGAGGAAATTCAATCCGTGCAAGATCTTTCTCAAGTTCTTTCGATACTATGCAATGTTCGTCTCAGCTTCATATTGACATCTCGAGACTGCATTTAATGCTAAACCTTTGTCATTTGCTGGTTACGTTCGTGTTAACTGGTAGATTATTTATAATTATCTGCAATTTATTGCAAATTTGATGTACACGCTGTGTTTTACATTATTCCAAGGATTATCGTTTATTATTTCTCTATAAATTGTGGACGCATAACGTATAAGTAAAAGTAAGACAAAATTATTAATGTTATAAAATTTTAGGTCAACGATTAATGTTGTTGGTTTAAAACACTTAATGATTAGGTAGAAAGAAGGAAATTTCCATAAAACTACCACATATACTTTTGATAAAATATTATAATTATTCCATGATAATGACATGTTTGTGTACGATACCACTTTGGGAAAACCAGCAAAGAAATATATGCTTTGGTTATAATAAAAAAAGGTAACATTTATTTAAAAAAACGTAATTCCATAAAATAATATAAAACAAAAAATGTTGTGCGTCTATTATTTCCTTATAAAATGAAAGAAACTTTTCACACACTTTTCAGATAAATAAAATCAAAGTTACCAGTAATTTATTCGCTCTGTCTATATTTTTATATATTATTATATATATATTTATATTATAAATTAAAAATTTTGGCAAAAGCAGGTATACGCTTTTAGTAATTCTAAAAGAAACAAATCTAAAATCTGTCATTTTGACAGACTTGGTAGTTTTAACATCAGAAGGAAATTTTTGTCTTATTTTCAGCTGCAAATTATGCCACAATTTACGTGGATTTTCTATACTATTTAAGTATTATATATATATACCTGTAATTTAATGTTGAATATTAATTAAATCTCATGTTTAGGTGTATATCGTTACAAATAAGTTATAAGAGCGAAATACTCGCAATTTTATGTCGAGGAAAGTTCCGAGTTAGATATATATATATTTTTTTAATAATTTATTTATTTAAATTTTACAATTTGTCCAGTAGGACATTTGGTAAAATGATATAGCTTATGGATTAAATATAGGATGTGGATAGTTACCTCCAGTGGGGCTCCATCATCGCGTTTACTAGGCTACGTCCTTAGTGAGATCCGTTGGGTGTTTCTTTTTCAATCTTCTATCTATGCTCGAGTTAGATATTGCAACAGTTTTCATAAAATTGACTATCATCTTCGTATATATTCCATCTGTCTGTAAACAATTCTCCTATACCATTGGGTTGGCAACTAAGTGATTGCGGATTTTGTCAATACCACCTATTGACAAAATAGACAAGGTGGTATTGACAAAATCCGCAATCACTTAGTTACCAACCCAATATTACTGCTAAAAAGAAGTTGATTTTATAAATTATAAATATTATAGAATGTTATATAAAATGTTGTATAAAAATGTTACATGTGTACCTGATATCTTTCTGTATAAACTGATTTTGCTGGAAAATTGTTTGCTAACAGATTATTCTACATTAGGGTAACCTTTATTCTCCAATCGCCGATATTTTCTAGTCTCACTTCCATAAATTGTGATAGCTGGTGAGAAAAGGATTTAAAGTGATTGGTCAATTGATTTTGAACATAATCGTGTTCTGCTACTTTCGAAATATGAAGAAACAATATTTCGGATTAATACTATAATAGTAATATCTATGTATTACTTCCAAAAGTATATACAAATCTCTGTCTTTTATTTAATATTAAAGGCTTAGTACTATCACACGAGTTAGATTCCACAGATGCAATATTTAGTCCAGAGTTGAGCAAAAAGTAATCTAATTGACAATTACAGCTATCGTGAAATCATGTTCGTGATCAATGATTACGATTACCAAGTAATCAGGTAACCTTGATTATCATTAAATGTGATCAATGAGCATAATTAATTAATGAAAACATATTAATTAACACAATAGTCATTAATTACGAAATGATTACGTCTATGATCATGACTAACTCAGAAATTTTACATTATGGTAATTATAATGATACTGTGCAATTTTTAGAAAATCTGCATCCACTGAATAATTCAGCGAAAGAATATATAATTTACATAGTAAATAAGTATTGAATTACGATCCTGGTGAGGGAATAGGAGTACAGTTCGCTTTTAAATATGCCTCTCGTTTCAATACCATCGTTGTATAAGAATAATCTTCCCACGGATGCTGCCGATGGCAACGACGTCTTATATAAAAAAAAAATTCTTATCGATGAATACCGATCCAGAAGGTTTAAATCTTGTCGTTCTTCACATAAGAAATATTCGCAAGAAACTTCCAACTTTGCCGTAGATGCAAGTATAGCAAAAAAAAAAAAAAAATCGAAGAACTTATCGGACAAAGCGTCTTTGCTGTTTTGGAGATTAAGTTTAATGAGTTTAAGTCACGAATATGAAAAACCTGCTGTTGCAGCATTCTAAACTTTTTGCAAAGAAAAGTTTAAACGTTTCTATTTATTCGCTTCCGCAAATGCCTTACAATAAATCCATTCAAGATCTATTATCGTGTTAAGTTTTGCATGTAGAGGAAAAAAGACACGAAAAAGTACGCATTATCTGTAATATATCTGTCATAGTCATAGTCATAGCACAAGGTCTCGTACACTTTGAATGTTCCTCTATATATCCGAGATGTTGATTGTTTAATTCTGTTCGATTTTTCATATTTAAAGCTCTGTAAAGTTCACTACTTTTTTCTCTTACTGTAGCAATTTATTGTAACGAGTTGTACAAACTGTTCCACTTAGTTTGCCCAGGTCCATTCAAAGCGTGACCCGATATTCCAAATGATTTCTGCAGTATTTGACCGTACCGTCATTTTCCACAAATAATTACGTTTCTCTATAATTCTACCATGTGCAGCTGCTAATTGTGTCGATTGTCGTAAATTTCCGTTGCCATTGACTATAACACATAAATTCGATGTATGTGAACAGCAACGTAAGTACAATAAGACGATATCATCAGATGACTCGACATTGCTGTGTGATATACAACTGTCGCTAGCAAGATCCGCCCCATTAAACGTTCGTCTGCAATCATTCATACACCTTTCTTTTATTCCAAAGATTTGGAAGGCTTTAGCAAAATTGCTTGCACTATCCGTAGTGGCAGCAACAATTTTTTCTTCAGCAATATTATACTCTCTCTCTCTCTCTCTCTCTCTCTCTCTCTCTCTCTCACACACACACACACACACACACACACACACAGAGATAATCACACTCTATTCTGTATACTATTTCAGTGTGAGACCTTACTTCAACTGGTAAACTGGTATGTAATAGAAAAAAAATCACGACTGTATGTTGTTTTTGTTTTAATTGAAGATATCAACGATAATATTTACATCTGTTTACTCGCTTAACAATAGGTGATACTAAGAAGCGCTAATAAATAAGTATAGCGTTAATGCTAGTGAAAAGCAAATTAATCATTCATTCAGCAATTACAAATTACGGATTAACGACTACAAGATTAATCATGATCACTGACTTATTCAAGGACGATTGATTGATTAATGGTTATGATTACCATGATTACTTTTAATAATTAACTGTAATAATTTTAGTCGATTATTGTCGATTAGAAAAGTAATCACAAAATAACCAATTGCTAGCTTTAATGTATAGATGCGGATCGCCACCCTTACAAAATTTTACGTGTGAAGGCGCTTCTGTTATAACAAAGAAAGCTGTTACCTAAATATAAGCGTCTGTTTTTTATTCCTATTGTTCGTTTACATTTCGTTCGTTGAGATTTCGAGATGTAAACATACGAGGTGTACCGCGTAGCACGTCTCATATCTTTTCTGCCATTTGCGGCCATGTAATAAAAATGTTTTGAACTGTATTTTAATGCTATCAAACGTACTACGAGTGATGATACAAAAATTCCGAAAATACTTTGTTTTCATAGCGAAACTAACCTCACCTTATGTAACATCATGGTCCATATATTATTTTCTACCACGGAACATCCTGTATATCGCAGAATTATATTGAAGGAGAGAATTTGGAAGGAGAGAAAGCGAAAGTTATGATAAAATATATTCGCAGAAGCATAACGAAAGTCAAATTATAGGCTCTAAATTCCCCAGTGATGGACAAGATTTGTACGCACTGTTTTAGAATCTACGAAAAATAAAGCTGGATGTTCGAGCAAATGTCGCGACAATAAGAGAATAAGAGAAGTGAAAGGTTCTTTCAGACAAAGCACGTGTTCGCCTTTGAAAACATATTTACTAATACAGTATAATTACTAATGTTGCAAAGTTATTAGCATTTTATCAAAATTACAACGATTTGAGAAACACCGAAGTGAACTATAAAAAAGAAAAGAAAAAGAATTTGTTGATGTTACGTTCTATTTGGTTGCCGAACGAGAAGATAGCGTTAACTGACGTTAAATTCAACTGGCAATAAGCTCCACTTTCGGCTAACCTGCTATGTGCAGGAATACTGGCACGGGAGAGGATTAAAGTTGCTCGTAAACAAGTTTAAAATATGTACTGGATTATTCGAATCTTACTCGATTTCAATGTTGATAATTGTTTGAAAAATAATGATTCTTCAGTTGACAAGATGATAATTAACTCTCCGATAAACAAAATGAAGACTTACTCTTCGAAAGACAAAATGATAATAACTCGATAGACTAACGATAATCACTCGATAGACGAACTGAAGGAGTCCATTAACTCCGCTTTCGCGCCACGGGACGCGCGGGTCGCGGGACGTGACAGAGACTAAAGTTATAAGAGTATGAATACACCATCGAATACGTTAAAAGCAAAGATAATCCAGTTGCAGATAACTTATCTAGAATTCACGCTATTCAAAAAGTAGAAACCCCTGAAGGAACAGTAGTTCTTAGATTTCTTACAACATTTTAAGAAATGGAAAAAGAAACCAGGAATTCCAAAACAATTAGAAATGAAACCCAACGATCGATCTTTCTATCAATTGACTAAAACAGAATTAGGAGAGTTTGACGAGACAATATGGTTACGAAAAATTAAGCGACCTGCCTAATGTCGTTCAAAACGATATATTAATTGTAAAATTGAAGAAGAAATCTTTTTTTCTTAAATCGAAGACAAAATTCAGTCAATGATTAGGACATATAGAGATTTAATCGAAATTTGTTCCCGAAAGTGCATTTGTAAGGAAAGTAAATGTGAAATGGATAAATTAATGCAAACATTTTGCTTAGATGATAGTACTTACTCTATTTTTACTTAGTATGATTGGATCGCTTAAGTCCAATTGAAACTTTTTGGGAGGAAATAAAAAGCTGTACAAGTACTCAAGAAGTAAAAAGAAAACAATAAATAACGCAATAATGTTAAAAAGAATATACAAAATTATTATTATATTAAGTTAAAGGAAAACTAATTGACCGTTAGTAGCAAAGAAAATAAAAACAACTCTAAGAATGATGATATTAATTATCGGAACACCTGTTATTAACATTTTGATTATTATATGCATAATCAACGATTACCGAAACATTTTGTTTAACAAAGCATAGGTAGGTAAAACTGCAATGTCAATAGAATCAATAAATTGTGAGATATTTCAGATTTTTATATGGAGTATCTCAATTTTTAATTACAAATGTCTCTTGAATTGTTAATTGTTTTAATATCGTATTCGTTATAATATCATATCTTGATACTTATTGACGTGGAATATTCCGAAGAATATATGTAAAAAAAATATCTATAGCTCTATTTAAAAAATCAAACGTCATTTACGCATTTTCCTATATAAAAATATACTAATCACGTAAAATTATATCCTCCTTGAAAGCATTCAACTTTTATCTGAAACTTTTTTCGCTAAAGTCATTACCTACACAGTAATCGAAGTCGCTCGAGTTATGTGCTCCACCCTGTATATAGGGGTGTGGTGGAGATTTAAAACCTATGTAGATAAAGAATCGATTACGTGAAAGCGATGCACGTTAAATCAAGTTGATTGTGGAAATGACAGGTAGCCGTATCGTGAACTAAAATGGTAAAGTTGTCCCAACTAGAATTCGGTCGAGGGTGCGACGAGGTGAACACCAAATGACCCTGGTCCTCCTCTTTCAGCAGCTTTCTTTTTTCTTCTCCAACTGTCGCGGTGAAATTCGAAGCCGAAACGTCCTTGCTTGCCTCGCTCCAACCAGTCCCACCTCCTCCGTGTCCTCGATCGATCATGTTATCGGATTTTATTATCATGTGGTCGAATCCAGCGAAAATGGGTGACGGTTATTGCGTCTGTGAAAATAGCGATTATTTGCACATGAGATGTTATATTTGTTGTAACAACCAAATCATACAATAGTGATACCAAATTTCGTTCTATATAATAATATACGAATATCATGTTTAGAAGAAAGTAGCTTCTATGTTTACCATATAACAATTTTCACGTCGACAACAAATGTTTCCAAAGCACGGTACAATTCTGCTTATGCTAAGGACGCCGATTAATGAAACGATCAATTACCGAAACATCAATTTTAATAGAAAATTTGGAGACAGTCCCTTGTTAGGAAGATTGAAACAGAAGAATAGAAACTGAAAGAAATTGTTACACTTTTGTTCGAAAGCTTTTGTTTTTCTTTAATATTAATTAATAAGATTAAAATATTTCTTTCGATGGGTATTTAACATAGTATTAAAATGAATTGTTGAAATAAAAGGAAAAAGATATAAATTAGAGGTAAAAGTAAGAAATTTAATGTATGAATGAAAAAGTAATTTAGTAGGGTAGATGGGGGTTGAAAGTAACAATTTGGCTCTGGGATATGACGGAAGTATACGTGTATATACATAATGCTTTAGTTTCGCGATAAGCAATATAAAAATTATTAAATCAAATGATACTTTCTAAAAGTGTATATAACGATTATCAATTAAACAAGACTGTTATATATACCTATACAGTACATTGTGTATTTAGTATGTTTTTTGTAACGATACATATTTAAGAAAAGGAGAAAATAAATTCGGAATATATTTTCTACGAATATTTATTATTTTATTCTGACAGTGATAGATTAGTGGCTCGAGACTGAAACAAAATTATAACAAGCGAGAATGAAACAATTATATTTGAAAAACTGACTACGAAATATTCAGACAGTTAGATACCTTCATAACGAATTGTACTTTTATTTGTCAGCTTTAACAGATATGTAGCTTTAATTTTTATGGTACTAGAGATAGTTCTCTATTAAAAGATCGAGTACTACGCTAGTAACAACTAGCTTTTAGCTCTTTTTTGTTGAGATAAACCCTACACCATCCTTGAAACATAGTAACACGCTTGCAACCGGAAAGCGTATCCCCAAGGTAATTGACATTATTATGGGAAACTACCTCTTGAGGACTAAGCAGGAGATTAAGTACCTTGACGTACAATTAGATAATAACAGAAAATTTTCACTATATCTAGAAAAGGTCTGCGGCAAGGCTGACACTTTAATAGGAGCGATTAGGACATTGTTGCCGAATGTCAATGGGTCCACCGACTCCGTTAGAAAACTCTATTTTGTTGAGTTTGGGAGTCGGTGTTGCTTTATGCTACACCGGTGTGGGCCAAATCCCTAGCAATAAAGAAAATAAGAATATTTTGAAGAAGGTGCAAAGGACAGCGCTAATTCGAACATCTACCGCCTACAGAGCAGTTTCCCACGCAGCACTGTGTGTACTTACGGGCACAATGCCGATACAGTTAAAAGCAGAGCCGCGTGCGGAAAATTACGAGATATGAACGACGGGACACCAGGACAGTTATGATACCTGTTCGAGAACAGGAGGCACGATGAATGTGTCCAGAGAGAGGATTACGAGAATAGAGCAACGGGTGGAGGAAAGATGGAGGAAAGAGTGGCTCTATTACAGACAGGATAATTGGACCAGGAGGTTGATTGTGGACTCCTACATGTTTAAGAATAATAAAAGGAACATTGATCATTATATCATGCAGATGTTAAGTGAACATGGTATATTCAATGAATATCGGAAAACGATTAGGAAAGAGACCCACGCAAGATGCTGGGATTGTGATGTCGAAGGTGATGATACTAAACATGCGTTGTTCAATTGCCACAGGTGGATCAACGAAAGAACTCTACTGGGAAACTACGTAGGCGAAGTACTGACAACCAACAATATTATAGAAGTGTTTGTCAGTAACGAAGAATATTGGTCGAGATTCCAAGGGCTATATTAGAGAATTGTGATAACCAGACAAGCCCAGGAGAAGAACATCGAGAGACAAAGAAGATCACGAATAGGAAGATGAAAAGATGAGAGGCACAGCCAGAGAGACCAACCCTGAAGTAATGTCGAGAGGTGGTTCCAGGGTTGATTCTTGTACCGATAGAGGAGAGATATGAAGCTGGCGTTTTTAGTGAGTAGAGACGCCATCATCTTGCCAAGCCTCACACGCGTAATTGGATTTTCCCCTCTCAAAAAAAAAAAAAATATCTTGAGATCGTCGACTTTAATGCTTCGATAATGTTCTAGACAGTGTATGTATTCCAAGGGGTTGTTACGAATTCCTCCAATTACACCCAATTATTTTCATATTTTCATATTGTCGAACATTTCTTGTAATCATAACCTTGTAATCAAATCTTGTAATGCACAATATAGTTTAACGATTAAATCTGCTTTATCGGAGGAAAAAGCTACTGGCTTCCCAAATATCCTATAGAAGAATGTTAAAAAATGGTCATTTTTGGCATGGTCTGGATTTGGAAAATTCGTGCAGGACCTTTAAGACTCTCGAGAAACAAAAATATCCCTATTACTTTCTCGAAAAACAATGGGAAAATGGTTAAAAATAAATCTAAACTTGTGAATATGATAGCAATCGAACTCAGCTAAGTGTTATATTTCATTTCCCTTTCTTGGGATATTGTATCATTTTCGAAATAATTAATGCAAAAGTCGGCTAATAAATCAGCATAAAATCATTGCTACACGAGAACAACATTCAATGCGATCACCGTTCTTCATCTGGAGACGAACACGTGTACTAATTGTAAGTTTAATAACGTAGTGGTACTTGTTTTAAAATTGAAATGATATAAAATACATACCTACATATATTAGGTCATCCCATAAGTTCGTGCCGACTTTTGTGTATACATTTCATGTGTCGATTTATAAACATACGGCGATAAGGGACCAATGCACTTTAGCTTAGCTGATCGAGAACAGGCTAGAGCAGATTTTCGTGAGTATAAGATTGTAATATAGTGAACACAGTGACTTCTAACAGTAAAAAATCATGAGTGAAATGCGTATCCATTTTCGACATCTCATGTTATATGAATTTCGGAAAGGAAGTTCTGTAACAATTGCCACGAAAAACATATGTGCTGTTTACGGAGAAAATGCGCTTTCATCTCGCACCTGTAGGAAGTGGTTCCAACGTTTTAGAGCTGGGNAGAACGCTCCGGGCGTCCTCCTCAGACAGACGATGATAAAATTCGGGATCTTGTTGAAAAATCAACAAGAAGAACAACGAGAGGGTGATTACATTTTTTCACGAAACTGAAAGGTATGTAAACAATCTTAACCTATATAACCGCTCGAAAAACGGCACGAACTAATGGGATGACCTAATATGTATAATTATAGGAATGCATTTAGTTGGTTTAAAAAATCGAAATAAAGAATTACTATTACTGTAGTTTCACGGCAATCAAAACAATTACGAATTCTCTTCTATCACAGGTGTGAACTCTGATGTTTGTCATCATAAGATTAGTTTATCTTCTTACAATCGGAGAAGTGTTTATGCTAAGCATCTTATGTTACAGTTAGTACTGAGTCATGGTAGAGATTCTTCCTGTTGTATTAATTATCAAAATATCAAATTGACGTAGAATCAAACAATATTTGACTGAAAACGAAATTACATTCTCGACACTGTAGTAGTTTTAAAATATTTTGTATACATATTGACAAACATACACGTAGACGCGAAATCGGTGTTTGCGTTGTTGGTTGCTGTTTACACATAGCAATGCTACGATATTGCCGTTTTACTTGATTCCAACTTTCAATTGATTTAGGTGCTAATTTGTCCATTAAATTTACTTTCAAGATGCTTCAATATCTGAAGAAGAATATGAAATAGAATGCTTATACTTAGGCGAGTTCAATCATTATTGAACATATATTCACATATTTGGATTCATTTTCAACGACTTTTCCATCACTTTTCGGGAAAAATAATAAAAACATTTTTTTGTTCTCTGGGAGACTCTTTTAAAGTTCTTGCACGAATTCTTTAACTTCAGGAAATACCAAAAATGGCTATCTTTTAACATCCTCCTTCGTTTGTCATTATTCTAAACGTGTTTTCGATTGTTTTTCCCAGATGAGAGAGTCAGTAATAGAATATTTTTCGTTTGACACTTAATTGAGTTTGGGCAGAAGACCTAAGTAAATATTTTTTCAATGGGAATGCATTGTCGCCGAGTATGAAACGGTCTTTCGGCAACATATTATTTTCCAATGCTTGATATAAATTATAGTGACAAAATACAATAGGTATACTGTCGTATTGTCCTATTATCTACTTCTTTCTTTATATGTGGGGAAATCCTCATGGGCAGCACCCCGCTTGGAAGCGGCGGGGTAGTGTCGGACTATACCGATTAAAACCCCACGGTGGACCGCTCGACGCTCAGTTGGAATGCCCGGGACCCAGAAAATTTTCGGATTACTGCCGGAGCACTCCTGCGTCTTCTTCTGTCTGAGGGAGTCGTTCCTTGGTTAGTTCGGGCATTGGAAGGGACCACCCCTCTCTACGCTATCCCCGCCGTGCAAGTGTGAGGCAGGTTCAGATCCTCCTCGGCCATCTAGGACGGCGTAGGGCCGTCCTTCGGCGCGGAACTCTGCAAGGATGGGATGTTCTCACACTCTCCCGCTCTGTTCGTTCCTTTACGAGCATTACGCTTTCGCAATATGAGCATACTGCGAGGAGCTCTTGTCGCCCCCTCAGCATCGCTTTCACAACTGACGAGAGGCCTAATCTTTCGCCAATCGTCAGCCATAGAATACGGACGTGGCGCTTCCCACGCCGGACAAAATTCTAACGTGTGCTGGGCCGTGTCCTCGCCCTCGCCGCAGTGGTGACAGGTGCTCGTCACATCTCTTTCGATTTTCTTCAGGTATTCCCGAATACTCCACGTCCTGTGAGCACCTGCGTCATTAGGAAGGACAGTAGAAACCCTCCGCGATCTCTCCAAGCCTTCCAGTTTGGCAGAACCGATCTAACAGCTCGGTGGCCCCGGATCTGATCTTCGGTGAGTAGGTGGGAGCGCCACCGTTCCCACACCTCTCGTCTAACTTCCCCCCGAACATCACCGGCCGCCTGCTCGGCGAGGGGAGAGTCCTCACCTGAGCTTCGGCTCCTCTGGTTTTCGTACACTCGTCAGAGCGCCAAGGCCTGGAGCTCGAACGGAAGAAACGCCGCCAGGACAGTCGCTGACGCATATGATATCGCCCGGTATCCCGTTACGATCCTGATGGCGGTCGTCCTATGAAACCTCCTCAGCAAGAGTAGACTGCGTCGACTTTTCATCAGATCCTCTACCCACACCGGAGCCCCGTACAGGATCCGAGAACAGATGATTCCCTCATACAGTCGGCGCACTCCGACTTCTGCCCCACCGATATTCGGCAGCAGTCGACATAGAGCGTTGGCTGTCCCAAGTGACCGTGAGGCCGTGAAGGGATACCTGAAGATTGGAAAAAAGGTGTAATATGTCCGATATACAAGAAGGGAGACAAGAGAGTAGCGAAGAGTTACAGAGGAGTAACATTAACGGACGCAGCACACAAGATCTATGCAGGGATACTGGACGAACGGCTGAAGGCAAAGATTGAAACCAAACTGGAATAGAGCCAATTTGGATTTAGAAAAAAAAAAGGAGTAACCGACGCAGTGTTTGTGATAAACCACATCATTGACAAACAGTTGAGTAGAGAAAGAGGGAAGCCTTATGCCTGCTTTGCGGACTTGAGAGATGCGCTCGACAGGCTAAACAGAGAGAAATTGGAGGAGAAAATGAAAAAGATGGGGTTAGCGAAAAGTTAACCAGAAGGATAAAAGAGATATACGAAGAAACAAGGAACGTAGTGAGGATCAGGAACCATAACACAAAAGAGTTTTGGACAGTGAGGGGAGTAAGACAAGGGTGCCCGTTGAGCCCGACACTATTTGACATCTATGTGGCAGGGCTGGAAGAGGAATTAAGAAAAGGTCAAGTAGGAGGCGTAGTGGTAGGAGACAGAAAGGTATGGTCACTATCATATGCAGATGACATTGTGTTGATGGCGGACAGAGAAGAGGAGTTAAAGGAAATGTTGAAGAGATTTAAAACATTTCTAAAGGAAGCGGAACTGGAATTGAGCACAGAAAAGACTAAAATAGTAGTTTTCGAAAAAAGAAGGAACAACAGGAGACAAAGAAAATGGAGATCGGGTGAGCAAGAACTAGAAGAAGTGGATGAAATAAGATATTTAGGGTACATACTGCAGAAAAATGGGAGTGATGAGAATCATATCCAAGACAGAAAGAAGAGGGCAACAATAGCGATGAAGCAGACATGGAGCGTAGGAGAAAGAATATTTAAGTTGGAATACAAGAGGAGATTGAAGATGTTTGGAGCACTGGTAGAGTGTGTGGCGCTGTTTGGAGCGGAGGTGTGGGGATGGAACGGAGAAGAAAGATTAGACAGAATAAAAAGGAGGTATGTGAAATGGATTCTAGGCTTAGACATAACAACGCCAATTCGGCGTAATGTAATTATTTTGTTATATTTCAAAATGTAATTATTTTGATAGAGGAGTGCAAGATAATGGAAATAAATAAAGGAGAGAGAAAGGGATTGGGGAAAGGGTCAAGAAGGGAAAAGAGCAAGGAAAAGAAAGACGAGATTAGAGGAGGCGAGAGAGGGAAGGACGCAAGTGGAAGCAGAAGATGGACAAGAAAGGATGACAGCAGACCAAATCATAGAAGAAAGAAGGAAGAGAGAAACAGAGGAGAAGGAGAAAAGGATAAGGGAATCTAAGTATAATAGATATTACAGTAACACAGCCAAAGAAGAGTAGCCAAAGTATTTAGAAGGGAAGATGAAATGGAAGGAAAAAAATATGTTAGCAAGATTTAGATGTGGTAACGAAACTAAGGCAAGGGAACACTGGAAAGAGGAGGGAGAAAGAGGATGCAGATTATGCAAAAAGGAGAGGAAGACTTGAAACATATATTAGAGGAATGCGAGGTAACAGGAAAAGCAAAGAACATGGAAGAAACACTAAATGAGACTGGAGAAGGATTGGCAGAATTGAAAGCGATAATAGAGAAGAGAAGAGCAAGGGCGATACAAGACGGGGAGGAATGACAAGAGGGTAGCACAGCAAGGAGGCAAAAGACCAAAGGGGCAATAATGTGCAGGAATAAGTTACAATAGTTTGTAGTCATTAGTTTTAGCTGCTAGAGATAAGAATATGATAAGGAGTGCAATTAAAGAAATGTAAGAAAATGTAAACCGAAAGTTCGTCCAAAACCGAAAGGCACGGACTAAATAAATAAAAAAAAAATATAAGGAAATCAATCTATGCTACAAATACCTTAAAGGCAATACCATTTGAAATTACTTTACAGGTACAGCAACATATACAGATACACTTAAATAGAATCAGACCAAAAAATATATCACACATGATAACGAATAGATTTCTTCCGCCGTCACCTCCATCAATGGAGCGTTAACATGCACAAAATGATACATCAACATCCAGGAGTACCGATACTACTAGTCAGTCGTTATAGTATACTTTATTTGATAAAACAATTTATATTAATTTATGTAATATTTAACAAAAATGAAATGCGCTTGAAAAACAGTTCAAATGAAAACCTAGCTGTCTAATTGCCTAATAAACATGTTTATATTACCCGATACAATAATTAGTAATAATTAATAAAAACAAAGTACATTCATTAATTATTATAAACAGTTCAAAGGAAAAAAATTCCTTATCTCGACAATGTTTTCTAGTGATTTGCAGATTCTTGCATTTTGTGGACTTTCCAAGCCTAAAACAAATATTGCCAAGTTCTTAAGCCGCGTCTTGTTGCAAGAAAATACAATACTGTTTATAATGTCGTTTTTGCTCGAACTGCTTTATCGGATACATGTATCTCTTTGTTGAATGTGGGCTTTCGTTTTGTTCAACAATAAATAAAAAATATTTTCTGACTCTCTCAATGTGACAAAATATTCTTTAAGATTTTCAATTTCTAATTCTTTCAGGAGACCAATCGAAGCTTCTAACGAATCTTTTCTACTGATTCATCTTCTAGTCTACACACGCTTTGTTTCGTTCCTTTCTTCTTCAATTTCTTCTGCAATATCTATTAGTAACATTTGAATAGTGTTTCTGGTAACACTGTCTATTATCGCTCGTCGTCTGTCCATTTCTCGTGATTTCTAAAACTCAACTCTACCGACCGGACACTTCCTATATATTAGCCAAGCCGTTTAGTAGTAATTGGTTACTCGCTAATTACTTGCTTCAAATTACTAGATGTGTCTGGACGTGCCACTTGCCACTTGCCACTGAGCTCGTCGTGTCTGAACCAGCCTTCAAGGGACAACTGACAAGTAGGTAACTTACTATTTAACTTTCAGACACGTCCAGTAGATTCAAATTTTTAAGTTTTTGGCCAAGTAGGAGAACAGGACAGTCTTTTTTTCGCCACTCGGCGTTAATCAACTCGGCATTAATAGTTTGTCATATTTGCGCTAGAATCGGCGCACTTCCCAAACTTACTACATAGAGATGGCGTGAAATGCTACTTGTGAATCACGAGTGATTCGATCACGTTAGTTCTTGATCATTGTGATTTTTCGTGATCGCTTCTGATTAGCGGAGAGCATAACTGTTCTTTATACGTGTCACAAAACCTATATATTTTATATCAACGATATCAAAGAAATATTACGATTTTGAAATCAAAAGGACGAACTAATATTTTACTCTTTAAGATACTGATATAAGATAAAGAAAGGAAAATTGAATTATTTCCAATTTTTAATATTAAATGAAGTATACTTAAGTCATGTGTATATATATATGTCGGAGATGAATGGAAAGCCCGAAGTCTTTCTTTTGTAATTTTGGGAAAGTCCTTTAACACTTTAGCCTAGATTTTATCATAGCTGTAATTGTTCGAGATTTGTAATAACGAGATTGGGTTCAAGGTGACAACTGGTTGCCGAACGTAGCCACGGTCACGGGATGGACGTTTTGCTTGATGAAGGTGTGGAGTGGTTGTATGGTTTTTCCTAGTAATATGGTTGTGGTGGCATACGGCCTCGAGATCGGGCCTAGTCATATGGGATTGTATTTTGGTGATGTCGATATAATGGGACACACGTTGTATTAATAATCAAACTCCAGACAGAATTACTTAGTAACGGCGATTGGAACTTTCTCGATGTTTCCAATGGAAATATAACAAACAAATGCAATTGCACAGCGTGGAAAATTTCCTTCAATTGATTATTCGTGTAATTACCTTCGTGTGTGACACATCAAGCAATTTCCTGTGCGTTTCAGTAATCGCATTTTGTGCCTAAAATTATTTTGCGCATAGTAAAGAGTTATCCCGTTGACCGTGGATTCGTTTGAACTCAGAACATTGTTATTAGAGTTTGTAAAGTTCGTTATTTGTAAAACTTAATTACCGTAAGACATATTGATCGTTAATTTTATTGTTCGCTCAACTAATAGTTCGAAAAACATATTATTCGTTTGTCGTGTTAATCGTTAAATTAATTAATTGTAAAACATAATATCCGTTAACCTAATTTTCCATTAAACTCTATATTTATAAAACTTTGTTAAAATCTTGTGTGAACGTGTAACATAATTTTGCCCTATAAAATAATGGCTAATTTTGACGGAGAAGTGTCTCGTGTTCTAAATTCTAATGATAATCCGACATATATATATGTCGGAGACGAAAGGACATCGGGGCCTTTCTTTTGGAATTTTTGGGAAGATACCCAATACTTTAGTCTATACTATTTATTACAGCTGTACGTAAATAATGATACTTAGAAGTATATATATAGTTAAGTCATTTGCAGAGAACATCTTAAATTTACGTAATATGCAGATGTTTTAATGCAAGCTATATTGAAGTATTTTATCAGAAATAATTCAATTAAGATCAAGAATTAGCATCACAATTAACAAATTCACTTGGGATAAAAAAATCACGATCTTGGTCGTGAATGAAATTAGATTACGACCGTTATCGTGATTTTGCACGCTAGCTCTACTGTTACCTGCTTCTGTCAGGTTTGGAGGACAGACGAAATTTCCTGTGCCACGCTCAGTGGATCGAATCGTATATATGTATGTATTTACGAATATGGGCGAAAATATGACGTACAATGTTTTTATTAATTAATAATTATATGAGCATTTAATTTAATAATTAATATAATTATTAACAACAAATATTTTCAGTTTCTTAAATCTTGACTTTTAAACAATATACATATATGACCAATATCAAGCAATTAATATTACATTGATGAAAAAATTGTCTACCATAATATTATACATGTGTTTGGTTTTAATATTTGACAGAAACTTAAAATTTTACGATTTTGTTCATCTTCTTCAACTCCTCCAAAATATTTTGTCTTCCTTATTGATTTCAAGAAATACCCGAAATTGTCTAAAGAATACAGTCACCCCAAACATTCTTGTTTTAAAAAGTGTAAATTTCAACTGCGACCAGCTGCGGTCGACTTTACCAGAAAACGGCAAGTTACAATATTACTTGCTACTTGCCTCAGCCACTGGAACGTTTTACTCAACTACCGGACTAAATTTTGGTGTTCTACACACCACAAGGTATTAAATTCCTTGCCTATTGTACTGGCCGTGTCCGAACCAACTTATAAGCGACACGGGCGTCTCTTACTGTGAGGTTCCTGGCGTCAGTCGGTCGGCTCTCCTGGGTCTTCGTCTGTTTACGTTTATACGATGATCTTCGACGAACCTCGAGAACCGCTCGCCTTTAAAATCCCTCTCTTTCTCCCTCACAAGCAGGAAAATTATTCGAGACTGATCTCCTCGCAGTAAATTTAACGCTTTACATTGTTATGAATTCCTTGGTTTTAGTATATCGACTTGTCGCTTTCAAAACTCGTTCATTTTCGAATACCTTTATATCCTTAAAGATAAGCGCAACTACAGCGATTAATTTAAAATAGAAATCGTGGAAACTGCATCTTGTAATAATGTCAGTTCAATAATTATAACAGATTTCTATCACTCCATAAGAAACCTCGTTTATTTCTTTGTATTTTGAATTCATAAGATTTAATAATTACAATTAACAATAATTAATTAACAAATAGAAGGCTTGAAAATATTATACAGTATTGATCAATACTAATGAATGAGATGGAACTTTGTTTTACGTATGTACTTATTTTATGCTGCTTGTCAATTGTACACATTGGAAACATGAGATAAGTTATTTAAAATATCATTGGAAATTAAACAAAATAGCGAAAATAGCGCTAAAGTGGTAACAGAAAATTTAGCACGAAAATGTTAAATTTTTGTTAAAAGGCCAATTGAAAATAATAAAGGAGGTAAAACTTAATTCTAATATAAAATTGTTGAAACATGACCGCTTACGAAATGATCTAATATTTTCATTTATTCCCTATGTACCTAGGTATTGTGCATTTAGTTTTACAACTCTTCTCCATCTATTTCTTAACTACTTAATACCTCTTGCAACAAATTATTGATTCTTAGGGTCTGTGGAATTATTAATAGTGAGTTTGACTTCCTCCCAATCTGTAAATATTCGACTAGTTAATCGTAGTTGATCTCGAAGTAAAATATCTCCGGATCAGAGATGAATAAATCATCGTTAGCTTAGTCTTACATTTATAGCTTTACCACTGTACACTTGATAAATATTTTTTCAGAGCTATACCACAATGTTACTTTTCTTAATTAAACTCATTTCAACATACAATAATGATGTTTACGAACTTTAGTCGTGAACATGTTCTCACTCCGATTATTGTCATAAAATAAACAAAATCTCATCACTTTGTAGCTATCAATGAAATAGAACGTGCGTAATTGTGATCTACTACTTTCTATTTAACTGTTGATAGAGCTATCGCACCTACCTATTATTTGCCAAAAGTATACGTATGATATATTTTAATTACTATCTCAGAATTAATCAAATTACTATAAAAATTTGATATTCTACTTTTCCTAAAAATTATCAGTTCTAAAAGGTTATAGCTTGAGGAATTGTTTGTTAAAAAATCACAACAGAAAGGATACTTGAGTTCCTTAGTTGACAAATGTATCAACTTTCTATTCTTAGTTTTGTGAAAATTCCACTTTCGTGTAATACTTCATTCAAAATTACCAACAGAATGTAGGTTTACTATAAGGACAAAAAGACTAGTAATTATAATAACATAATTGAAAAAAAACTACATTCCTTTCAGTAATAAACTAACGGGAACGTAACGAATAATCAAGTGTCATTATTCCACTGACTTGTGATATCACTTCTTTGTAAAAATGTGACTTATGCCATATGGCAATTGAAGTGTTGATGATCGTAATTTGTACAAATGTTATTTTCAAAGCACTACAATAAAAAAAAGTCGACACTTTTCAGTAATCATAGTATACGAGTTAGTATATTGAGTATTTAGTGTATTATAATATACTAAAGAAACTCATTTGTTGCTGGATTCGTCATCACTATCTACGATCTCACTAGCCTTTAATGCTTAGAAAAATGTATGATGAATCGGTGGAATAAATTATAACAAATCTAGCAAGTCCTTCGTTTTAATCGTAGGAATTATTATTATATAAATTCTTCTGTTGTATATTTTTCAACTGCAATTGATTATCACACTGAGGACGCTAAATATTTAATGTTTCAAACTCAACATTCGGGGAAATTGTAGTTTTATAAAAAATATCAAATTGTTTCTCCCGTTCATAGCGCATATATAGAATCCTATATATTCAACCGATGCTATAAATATGAACATTATCTGGAACTTTCAGCAATGTCTTGCTTTTTCCGCATCTTCTTACATAGCAATGATTTTTTATAGCTTCTTGATGTATTTTCCGTATCTAGTTTAATTTTATATTCATCACATTTTTTGCATGTATCTTTCCATGGTATTTTAAAACGCATATTAAATATATAACGACACGTGTGCTCTTTTACTGATAGTATATTTAATTCAAGATAGTTTTCTGTATACAACATATACATTTTCCGTACGTTCAAATTTCACTCAGGTATTTTCGATTCGGATTGTATTCATGTGATGGGAAAACTTTGTCAATAAGATCATCACTGAGGTTTCGTGGATATGCTGTTTTACCTTTGTTGCAGCTTAAAGCCACCGGAAGTAGCTTTACTTTCCGATATAGCAAAAGTTTATACGAAATACTTATTACACAAGGTGATAATAGAATCACCAATATTTAGCAATAATTATTTCTACTTTTCAGGCATCTATTTCCATTTCATGGTCGTCTTTTTTTTATAAGTACACTCTGTATAAATGCACAAAGGTATGCATTTTGCGCTGCAAAGAGTCCCATTTCCCAAAAATTATTGGAAAAATTGGAAATTATTTTTCCGTATTCCTCCATGAATCACGTTTTTACATCTTTTTCTTTCTTGCATTCACAATTTTTATTTTCGAACTTCTTCTCAAGAGCTATGTCATTACTCCGGTTCATATATTCTGTTTCCGAATTACGAAGTTTTTTAGCGACGTCCCTAGCTCAACTACCACTATTTCTTACTCTTTTTCTGCTTTATATAGCATTTGAGTTTACGTTGTTCATTGCCAATAAGTATATCTTAATAATGCCGATACGAGAGCTAGTACGACACTGAATAGTTTCAGAACGCGGAAGTTAATATAAATACGAATGATCTCCATCAGTGTGCTGCATATGAAAAGGTTATCGGATACAAGGTTGCTATAGTTGAATGTAACAATGGTGTAAGTTCGTATATTGCATAAAACAATAGTGCAAGTCCAAAGCCTAGAGGTAAATCATTATTCCAAATACTTTTACAATCACTTTATTTACGATGTAAAATCGACGCTTACATATTTTTCAACATAAAAGGAAATATACGTAAAGAAATTTGGTAATTAAAATAGGCATCTACTTCATATTTACTACTTCTATAATAAACTTTTCTTCTACTACTACTACTTCTACTGTAAACTTATAAAGTTTTCCTCATTTTGTACTTTTTTGTACTTTTGACACACCAGAAATAGTCTGACGTCATTATGTAACAGAATCAATGATAATTATTTACAAAGCAGACGACCTCGCCGATTTCAATAGCCTTGAAATCTGTCGTCAAGATCAACATTCTGAGCATGTTTTCACTATAAATGTTACCGTCGCTTAGTTTGTTTCCGAGATATTCGCAAAAATCTCCAATTCGATTTACGTTACGATCGCACTTTATTGTGGCCTCATGGCGCACGTACATTTTATATACCGCTTGTCGATGATGACTCGTTGTCAATGATTATTTTCAAGTCGCATAAGGAAGGAAAATTAATGGAGTAGGTTTGAGTTAAATAATCAATCATTCGGCCGCCATGTCATGGTCGATAACGCTACTGTAAAACAAGTTAAGGTATTGAGTAACAATTTCAGCAATGATAGTGAGCAAGGCGACTATTCGATTATTAAAATCATATCGCCGAAAGAGAAACTTTTATGAATACCTCGGAAACTAAAGACGAGCGACCGTAACATGTATGGGAGAAAGTTATTCAGAATGTTGACCCTGGTAACATACTTCAAGCTTATTGAAATTGGTGAGGCCATTCGCTTTGTAAATAATTAGAGGAGATTGGGGACTATCGATACGTTTTTCAGTTTCCTACGTAAAAAACGAAAGACGAGCTTACGCTTCAACATAGGATGCTCTGTAGATCAAATTAAATTACGATTGTTTCAAGCGAATTTATCAATCTGAAATTATTTTATTATAGAAACTGCATTTTCGTGTCGAGAAACATAAGTTCCGACTTCATTCATTTAATGTTTTTCTCATTGCGCACTGATTTTTATGAACTGTCATTAAATTTTCCTGAAAATGCGCTCAATATTACACTTACGCGCCAACTCTCAGTACTTTCAGTTTCGGGTTAAATGCTGTTAAAATACTGATTAGAAGTGCTATTCTTGAAGTTATTAATGGAAATAAACCAATAAGGCTAAAAAGTTCAAAATTGATAAACTGACATTATATCGATACGTAGTTAACTATAAAATAACGAAAATACAGTTTTTTTTTATCGAAATTTTGTAATATTTACAGACGAAGAAGAAAAATTGCTTGCAGTATATCTATTATCTTCGGCAAATTTTGATTATGGTCTTTCACCAGTTGCAACCAAGAAATTTGCGTTTTTATTTGCGGAAGAAAATAAGTAAAATATTTCTCAAAATTGAATAAAAAATGTAGCCACATCGTATGATTGGTTTCGAGGCTGTATATTTCGGAACTTTCAGCTCTTTGTATTTCCGAAGCAATTAGTATAAGTAGAGCGACTGCATTTAATAAATATGATGTGTCCCATTTTTATGAAAATTTGCGAATAATAATTGAAAAAGACTTTTGGTCCAGAATCGGTGTACGACGTGGACGAAACTGGAATGACCACAGTACACAAGCCAGGGAAAGTAATAAGCTGCAAAGGACGAAAACAATTTTCTAAAACCAAGTCTTTCGAACATAGTTTCTTTAGTCACAGTAAGTTGAGCAATTTATGTTTTAGGAAATTTCATTGCCCCATTCTTCATTTTCCCTACGCCACTGGACTATACGACACAAGGAGCACCCTCCCCCAGGTTGCGGTGACACATGATAGTGGGTGGCTGACAGAGGAAAATTATATTAATTATCTCAAATCATTCAGCATGGTAAAATGCACTAAAGGTGGAAAATGTCTTCTGGTTTTTGATTCGCTCAACCGTAAAAGTCACATCTCTCTGCAATGTATTTTTCTTTCCCAAGATAATGGAATAATGCTATCTACACTACCACCACGCACTACCTACCGCCTTCAGTCGTTAGATGTTTCAGTTTTTGGTCCATTCGAAAAATTTTACAATGAACAAGCAGATTTATGGATGCTTAATCATCTTGGCCAAACAATAGCATTACGAAATATAGCAAAATTAATTTGACAGGTTTATAATCGACCATTTACACCAACTAATATTATGAGGACTAAATAATAAGCGTTTCCTGAATCTATCGAAGCTATGCAATAACCGGGGAATACCAATTTCGTTGTCGCACGTCTATCCTCTAATTTTAAATGTTCTGGCGATATAAATTTATTTAATTTCTTGAGGTTGAGAATAAGTCTATATATATATCGCATCTTTTGTTAGTAACAATTTAATAGCCTTTTCGCGATTACTAATTTCCGCGTTTGATTTAAGATTCACTTTTGGAGGATGTTCCTGGACTTCCTTCGAATAAAATATTATTCTGTAACCTCGAACACAATTCAGAACAAGCTTGTCTCGAGTTATTTCTTGCCAGTTCGACAAGAAGTATTTTAATCCGGCAGAGATACGTACGTTTATTTGGTTTCGCTCTTGGACGTGGACTCTCGATCACTCTGTCCCTTTGGGTAGTATTGTTGCCTGTCGGTCTGAATAATATCCAGGAACTACTCTGACCTCGGTTGTTTGATGACGCTGTCTGACTGGTAAGCGGCCTTCTCACCAGCAAACTTTTGTAGTTTACATTCTGTTTAACGTTTGGCTAAGTAGCTTTGTTGCTGGTTGATTCTTTACATTTTGAGATAATCTTTCTATTGCTTTGGCTACTTTCGTTTTGTCTGACTAGCTCCAAATAAAATTTCTTCTAATTAATATTAAGGTTCACAACAGATTTTATTTACTTGCTAATTTCTAGGAGTATAAAGGCCTTTATTACGTTTATTCATTGTGGTGAATCTGTATTACTAATTTAGCGGCATCACTTAATCTTTGAACGAAAATTAGCTTTTCTATATAGACTTTGACATTCGTTAACTTTAAAAGACCTGAGTCTATCGCTATGAGAATTGATGTGGCTAATTGTTGATTATCCAACATATACGTGTCTTTTGATTTGGAATATTTTGCCAATAAGTCATCTTTAATTTTCCTGCAGATTCTATTAGCCGTCCAGTAATTGCATCTTGATTTTAATGACGGATGAAGATCAATCTTCCATCTCCAGAATTTCCTCACTCAACATTTGGATTTGATCCTGGCTCGTCCGGTTCTCGGGTGGAATATTCTCTTCTGTTATAAAGTTACAGATAAATATCGTCGTTAACCGTGTCACTATTTTTTCCAATATTGATATTATTAGTTTGCCCACAAGCTATGTTCCTACTTGTTTTGCTATTCGTGCAAATTCATTGGATAAGACTAACCTGCCGTGCAAGCTCATTAGTTCATCAGCTCGCAGGTAGCCTGCATTAACACTAACCTTACCAGACCCGGTCAAATGACCAGTTTCAAAATTTAATTTAAAATTGTACATTCATTGTTATTTTTTTATTCGTCTAATTTTATGTAAATTCTTATATTATTTGACTAATCAATTTCTCAATTCGTGTTAATATGAGAATTTACGTAAAATCAGATGAACAAAAGAAATAACGATGAATGAAATACAATTTTAAATTAAATTTTGAAACCGGTGATTTGACCGGGCCTGGTAAGGTTAGTGTTCAACCGTAACAGGAAATTCGATTTAGCGATGTTAAGCTTCTAAAACAGGCGGATAAGCGATCGATACAACGTTTTCTCGCTCGTCACGTGATGTAGATGGACTATCTGTTTCGTTCTGTAAATCGTTCAATTTCTTCTGCACTTTGGACAATTTCCTGCAGAATTTCTTGTCTACTATTCTTATCTGCACCTCTTTGGCATTATTGGGTTACAAATCGTCACTAAGAAAAAAAGGAGGAGAGGAATACTTAATACACTCTCAAACGCGTGTAATATCTAAAGCACAACGAAAGCATACGAAGGGCAACATAGCTGAATCTGGCTGACTTTTCTTTTGTTTTACATTGTGGCATCTAGGGAACAAGAAGGAACTAAAATAATCTTCAGAAGGAGGCTTAAAATATAATTAACGCTATACAATTAAAAAATTACCACCGATATGGGACTCGGCTATCGCGGTTCTATTGGTAAAGTTTGAAACAAATTTGAAAATATTCAATATAGAAATTACGAGATATCTGGTGCAAGTATATATTTTACAGAGGTCAGAAAAGTATTTTGATAGTGGATTAGCCATTATATTAATAAACCATAATTTTCAGTGGGATCATATTTAACATTTATTATAACGTACTTATATACTTAATATATACCTCAGTTAGTTATTAATGCTGAATGCAAATTTTTTACTAAATATATCTTCGCGATGAATATTTTGGAATTTCTATATACATTTGCAGATTGATTTTAAATTTTACCAATACAATCATGACAATCGTATCTCATTACACTGCTAGTCAAGCCTTAAAATATTTCATATGACACAGATATATTGAAAAGTCCAGAAAATTCCTTTAGTAAGTAATTATATATAGTCATCGAAAATTTAAATTTTTTCGGTGCAGCATCACTCCTGCAAGCGAAACGTCCGGGATCTCCTGAGAAAAGAGACTTTTACTTTCAATTGTTTAAGATTGATGTATATTGAAACTCTATTTTATCTAAATAAAGATGGTAGAACAAGATAGTCTATTAAAAATATCTAGCCTAAAAAATTTGTCCCATTGCAAAGTTTAGACATATAGTATTAAATTTCTAAAGCGTACACCTCCCTCCTAATTATCCTATTACGATTTATCATCATTAAGCAGCTGTACAATGAAAATAAGTAGTAAGATCATGTAATAGACTGTTTCTAGACGAAACGCAAGATTTCAATTACTGTTAGATTCATTCGAAAATTTAATATAAAAACAGGAAAAATTTTGAAGTGATATACTTATGTGAGGAGGATGGTTGGGTCGTGTGGTACGAATGACGAAATAACTCGCTGTTGAAACCGTCAATTGTATTTAAAATAATAAATAAATAAATACAGACAATGTTCGCTAAGACGCTCGTACTAACAGATTCACTAAAGACAGTGTATAATCGCTAATAAGATCGTTCGAGACTAACTGATAACTGAACTCTTACGATCACGTCCGTTTATTTATACTGGTCGGGGGAGAGCCGGAAAATTTAAATTCGAGTTTATTTGACGGTTGCACGTAGCGACGATATTGTTTTGCCAGGAGTTTATTTATTATTACATTATGTGTATCCTAACGATATTGATAGGCAAAACAACAACATGATTCGAATTGTCCTCTAGCTCATGAACCGCTACATATGTATAAATTATATAAAAGTAATAATGTTTTAAAACGTAGAAATAATTAAAAATAATATATATTGTTAGTAATTACAAAAGTGAAGCACGGCCCTGATTTGGATAAAAGAAAATATTATAGTATATTGTTATCACATAGCAAATAGTTATTCTCATTACATAATATTTTATTAGATATGGATCGTTTATTTTAGAAATGGTGTTGATTTTTCGCGTTTCTATGTGTTTAAATAGATGTAAATTCATGATAAAGATATCTTTTTTGGGAATTATCTGACCAATTTCTTTTCTCAGGGTCATGTATAGACTGTACCACTTCCAAAATTAATAAATTGTGCAATCGAAGAATGCTTGTAGAAAACACAGCAAGTGTTTTGATTTTTTATTGGAAAATGTTTTGCATTTCAATGAGAATACTATAGTATAGAATAAATGCAAATTTTGAATAGTTACTAATAATGCCACTAAAGATGTTACAATGCCTCTTCTATAGAAAAAAAAAAATAATAAATGAAAATGTAAGTGCCAATAAACATTAGTTAATTGAATTTTGGCTTTTGTCTATACCATTTATCTAAATGAATGGAACATTTAGTTTTATTTCCAACTAAGAGCTGGCACATCCAAGGTTTTTTACACATACACTTCTCTTCTTCGTGAATTTGGACTAGATTAATGCATAAATTTTCTTTCCCTCCTGTAAAACTTGTTTTTTGGCACTTACAATGTTTTTCAGCAACACTCTACGATTCATTAAATTTTAGTTATTCAAAATTTATATTTTACGTTTTAATCCACTGTTGTCTATAACTATCTATACGCGATATTTGAAAATAAATAGAATTAAATTAAATGAATTAGAATCATTTTAATATTAGGTCATCCCATAAGTTCGTGCCGACTTTTGTGTATACATTTCATGTGTCGATTTATAAACATACGGCGATAAGGGACCAATGTATTTGAGCTTAGCTGATCGAGAACAGACTAGAGCAGATTTTCGTGAGCATAAGATCGTAGTATAGTGAACACAGTGACTTCTAACAGTAAAAAATCATGAGTGAAATGCGTATCCATTTTCGACATCTCATGTTATATGAATTTCGGAAAGGAAGTTCTGTAACAATTGCCACGAAAAACATATGTGCTGTTTACGGAGAAAATGCGCTTTCATCTCGCGCCTGTAGGAAGTGGTTCCAACGTTTTAGAGCTGGGAATTTCTGTTTAGAAGACGAGGAACGCTCC